>JAQIZT010000878.1:0-5000 GCA_029228515.1 Populus alba x Populus x berolinensis | reverse complement strand
CAGTGTTGGAATCGGCAGCGCCGACGAAATTGGAGAAGTCGGCAGAATCGGCAGCCGGTGCTGGCGATGAGTCTGGACTGTTTATAGTCCTAGGCGTGACGAAAAAGACTGGGGGCCTAGGCAGCGGCAGCGATGCCAACAGTGGGAAAAATCGGCAGCGCGGAGATCCGCAGCTGGAGGCCCGTCGGGGAAAATCGGCAGCGCAGATTTGTTGACGAACACGGGCTGGACGCTGGGCTGTCGAGGCCAGGCAGGAAAATTCGTCAAGGGGACGCGCTGACGAAACAGGGGCTGTTCAGACACAGCAGGCAGTGTTGGAATCGGCAGCGCGGACGAACGAGGGGCTGTTCAGACAAATCGGCAACGTCGGAAAAATCGGCAGCGCGGATTTGTGCAGCTGGAGGCCCTATCAGCTGGCTGCCCGCAACGAGTCATTCAATTCTCTGCCCTATCAACATAACTCCCGATGTGTTGTTCGCTATCTTGGAAGAAGAGATCTCTTCCTCCCCGCGTCGGCCGGGTGCGATTACCCGGCGGCGTCGTTCAAATCACTGCCCTATCGGCCACAACTGCTGATGGGGGGGATTAGAGGCCGGCCATGGTGGTGAGGGGAGGCCAAGACCGTGAAAGCAAGAGTTTTCCCGGGGCTCCTCCGGTGGCCGCGGCATGCGCGCTGCCGGTTTTCCCGCATCCCGCCAAGAAAACGTCATGCTTTCCACGTGAAATCAATCCAGTAAAATCAGCCATATTTTTGTGAGGCTGCCAGCCGAATTTGGGGTCATTCCGGGCCGGTTCCTATTTTTGCGTATTTCCTTGATTTTTAATGGTAGGAAAATAAAAAAAAATACTTCCCGACCTCGAAAAAATCTGGGAAAATTTATAAAGGTGGATTGGATTTTTGCCAACCTATGTGCAAAATTTCAGCTCAAAATACCAAGAAATGAATTTTTTAGAGGGGGGGTGACAGCTGGGACCTAGTAGTGTCTGCCCCTGCCAGAGCTGCAATAACACTTATAGCTCTTTAGGGGGGTGCCCCCCGACTGGCCATGGGGCGCGCTGGCTGGCGCCCATAGGCCTGCCGCGGGGGATTTGCGAGCTGCTGCTACACACGTGGGGGGCCTCACGGCCCGAAGTAACGCCGCCATCGATGACCCGTTTTCCGGCCGGCGACGACCCGATTCCGACCACCGCCCTATAAAAATCACACGCGCGCGCCCGCCCGCGCCCGCGCCCGCGTCTGCGCTTGGCGCTGGGGCGCTGGGGCCTGAGGGCCTGGGGCCCTTGGGGGCCCTTGGGCTCTTGGGCGATTGGGCGCGCGCGCGCGCGGCAATGATTTCCATGCCGCGCTGCGCAACGGGGGCTGACGCGGGGACAGCCCCTGCTGGCTGGCTATCTTACCCGCGGGGGGGCTGCCTTCGGGCCTTGCCCCCCTGCGCTCTTGCCTGCCCCCCGCGCGGGAGAGGCTACGCACACTCTGCGGCAGCGATGCCAGCAGTGGGAAAAATCGGCAGCGCGGACAGCCCCCTCTGGCTTGCTGTCGTGCCCGCGGGGGGGCTGCCTTCGGGCCCGGGGCAGCGGCAGCGATGCCAGCAGTGGGAAAAATCGGCAGCGCGGACAGCCCCCGCTGGCTTGCTGTCGTGCCCGCGGGGGGGCTGCCTTCGGGCCGGGGCAGCGGCAGCGATGCCAGCAGTGGGAAAAATCGGCAGCGCGGACAGCCCCCGCTGGCTTGCTGTCGTGCCCGCGGGGGGGCTGCCTTCGGGCCCGGGGCAGCGGCAGCGATGCCAGCAGTGGGAAAAATCGGCAGCGCGGACAGCCCCCGCTGGCTTGCTGTCGTGCCCGCGGGGGGGCTGCCTTCGGGCCCGGGGCAGCGGCAGCGATGCCAGCAGTGGGAAAAATCGGCAGCGCGGACAGCCCCCGCTGGCTTGCTGTCGTGCCCGCGGGGGGGCTGCCTTCGGGCCCGGGGCAGCGGCAGCGATGCCAGCAGTGGGAAAAATCGGCAGCGCGGACAGCCCCCGCTGGCTTGCTGTCGTGCCCGCGGGGGGCTGCCTTCGGGCCCGGGGCAGCGGCAGCGATGCCAGCAGTGGGAAAAATCGGCAGCGCGGACAGCCCCCGCTGGCTTGCTGTCTTGCCCGCGGGGGGGCTGCCTTCGGGCCCGGGGCCCCTGCGCTCTTGCCTGCCCCCCGCGCGGGAGAGGCTAGGCGCTGCTGGGGCCAGCCCGACGTCGCTGGCCGCGCATGCGCGCTGCCGGTTTTCTCGCATCCCGCCAAGAAAACGTCGTGCTTTCCACATGAAACCAATCCAGTAAAATCAGCCATATTTTTGTGAGGCTGCCAGCCGAATTTGGGGTCATTCCGGGCCGGTTCCTATTTTTGCGTATTTCCTTGATTTTTAATGGTAGGAAAATAAAAAAAAATACTTCCCGACCTCGAAAAAATCTGGGAAAATTTATAAAGTTGGATTGGATTTTTTCCAACATATGTGCAAAATTTCAGCTCAAAATACCAAGAAATGAATTTTTTAGAGGGGGGGTGACAGCTGGGACCTAGTAGTGTCTACCCCTGCCAGAGCTGCAATAACACTTATAGCTCTTTAGGGGGGTGCCCCCTGGCTGGCCATGGGGCGCGCTGGCTGGCGCCCATAGGCCTGCCGCGGGGGATTTGTGGGCTGCTGCTATGCTCGGACTAACGTGGGGGGCCTCATGGCCCGAAGTAACGCCGCCATCGATGACCCGTTTTCCGGCCGGCGACGACCCGATTCCGGCCACCGTCCCTGTGACCCGCTCCAAGCCGTTGGGCGCGTTGGGGCTGCTTATCCGCGGCTGCGGGCGCGCACGCACTCTGATTTGCCAGCGCTCGTGCCAACCAATAGGCAGCCCCAACGCGCCCAACGGCTTGGCGCGACGTCACGATTCCGGCCACCGTCCCTGTGACCCGCTCCAAGCCGTTGGGCGCGTTGGGGCTGCTTATCCGCGGCTGCGGGCGCGCACGCACTCTGATTTGCCAGCGCTCGTGCCAACCAATAGGCAGCCCCAACGCGCCCAACGGCTTGGCGCGACGTCACGATTCCGGCCACCGTCCCTGGTGTAACCTGTCTTCTAAGCCGTTGGTGCGTCGTTGGGTGTGCTTATCCGCGGCTGCGGGCCGACGCACGCACTCTGATTTGCCCAGGCGCTTCGTGGCAACCAATCCAGGCAGCCCCAACGCGCCCAACGGCTTGGCGGCGACGCGCCACGATTCCGGTCCACCGTCCCTGTGAACCCGCTCCAAGCCGTTTGGTGCGCGTTGGGGCTGCTTATCCGCGGCTGCGGGCTGGCGCACGCACTCGGATTTGCTGCAGCGCTCGTGTCCAAACCAATAGGCAGCCCCAACGCGCGCCTCCATCGGCTTGGCGCGTACTGTCACGATTCCGGCCCCAGTGCGTACTGTGACACGCTCCATGCCGTTTGAGGGCTGCGTTGGGGCTGCTTATTCCGCGGCTGCGGGCGCGCACGCACTCTGATTTTGCCAGCGCTCGTGCCAACCAATAGAGGGCAGCCCCAACGCGTCCCATCGGCTTGGCGCGACGTCACGATTTCCGGCCACCGTCCCCGGGACCCGCGCTCCAAGCCGTTGGGCGCGTTTGGTGGCTGCTTCATCCGCGGCTGTGGGCGTGGGGCTCCTTAACAAGCCTCGCGTTCTCGTTCCAAGTGTGGCTGGAAGCTGGACGCGCGCGCTCTCCAGCATGTTGCCGCTCGATTTCGTCCCGGTGGCGGTGGCTCCGGTAAGGAATCCCTGCGCCGTCCCACCGCTCCAAGCCTTTGTGGCGCAGTTGTGGGGGGCTGCTTTATTCCGTCGTGCCGTCTCGGGCGTGGGCACTCTTTAACAGGATTCTCTCTGTGCCTCAAGGGTGCTGGCATGCTCCCAACGCGTCCCAACGGCTTTGGCCGCTTAGTAACGGCGACAGTCCTGAATTCCGGCCGAACCGCTGCCCTGTGACCCGCTCCAAGCCGTTGGGCGCGTTGATGGCTGCGTTATACGCGGGGATACTCGGGTGTGGGGCCTTCAACAGGATTCCCATCGTGCCAAGGTGCTGCCTGTGCCTCCTCAAAAACAGCGAGGCGGGGGCCCCCCCAAAACCGGCCCCCTTCGGCAGCGACGTCCACCGCAGCCGGTGGCCTGCTGCCTTGTGCTTCTGCAGCTGGAGGTCCCTGGCCGACGTGTCTAGGTGCTGCGGACCGCTGAGCCTTGGGGATTGACGAGGAAGAGCATGTACCGCTAAGTGGGCGTGCCGCATTCAGTTGCATGCCCCCCCGGGGGTGTCCTTCGTGCCAAAGGTGCTGGCTCGTAGACTCGCCCATCCCCAAGTGCTCCCTTTCTTGCGATGTGCCCGCTGCCGTCAGGCCTGGCCTGTCCTGTCTTCCAGAGCCTGATGGCAAGATGGCCCCCGATATTGATTGTTGTCCCTGTTGCTCCACCCCGCGGCCTGTCCCTGTCGAGATCCGCTCTCCGCCCGGTTGGGCGGGGGTGTTTGACGCGGGTGGTCCCCCGCGGTCTTGATTGCGTGCTTCCACTTCACGCGAGAATCCCCCCGCGGTCCCCCGCGGCTTGTTCGACTTGTCCCTTCGAGATCCTATCGCGTCCCGAGCCGGCGTGTTGGTTGTCCCTTTCGAGACTGTTCCTTTCGCGTCCAGCGTCGTGCGGGCTACGAGTTTCTCTCTCGGGTGTTTCCCATTATGCCCTCGTGTGCGTGGTATCGCTCGTCGGACTTGTTTGTCGCGTGCGTGTACGCAGAGTCGCAGATGAGCGGTATATTGCGGTCTGTCCTGTTTTGTCGGCAGGCTCCGTGCTTGTGCACCGAACTGTCGGACCTCGCTGCCCCCATCACTCTCAGCCCCAGGCCTTGGGTGCCTTGCGGCGAGGCGGTTGGGGTTCCTGTGCTGCGTACCACACTTCGGTGGAATTTGGAATGTGAAGGCTAGTCCCCTCTCCGCCGCGCGCCTCCCGGGGGCGCGGGGCGAACTC
>JAQIZT010000877.1:10000-14146 GCA_029228515.1 Populus alba x Populus x berolinensis | reverse complement strand
TTCAACCAGGTAGCATTCCTTGGCGACACCACGACCCGCACGATTCCCGACGCCGATGAGACGACGGGGCCGAGACGGGCGAGGAAGTCGTTCTTATCGAGCACGAGCGGGCTCGAACGGCGGTCGGCAGGGGCGGAGGCCCCCGCGCCGGCATCGCATTCCGCATCCGAAAGCACGAGCGACGCACGTGGGCCAGTTCGGCGGGTTTCACCGCTCGTCTGGGGGATCACGGGCGCAGCTGCTAGGTTCGCCCCGCCGCCCCCGGGGGATGCGCGACGCGGAGAGGGACAGCTTCACATTCCAATTCCACCGAAGTGCGTACGCAGCACAGGAACCCCGCCGTCGCCGCAAGGCACCCAGGGCCCTTGGTCCGAGAGGAGTGATGGGGGCGCCGCAGGCATGGCGTCGACAGTTCGGTGCACAAGCACGGAGCCTGCCGACACGGACAGCCCAATTACCGCTCATGCGACTCTGCGTACACGCGACAACAATCCCGACGAGCGAACCACGGCCACGAGGGCAAGTGGAAACACCCGAGAGAGATCGTGCCCGCACCGCTGGACGCGAAAGGATCTCGAAGGGACAAGCAACACGCCGCTGGGGGACGCGAAGGATCTCGAAGGGACAAGCAACAAGCCGCGGGGACGCGGGGGATCTCGAAGGGACACGCAACAAGCCGCGGGGGACGCGGCGGATCTCGAAGGGACAGGCCGCGGGGGGGAGCAACGGGGACAATCATTCGGGGGGCCATCTGCCTCAGCTCGGAAGACGGAGGCCAGGCCTCGGCAGCGGGCACATCGCGCAGGAGCTTGGGGATGGCGAGGAGAGCCAGCACCTTGGCAGGAGCGCCGCAACTGAATGCAGCACGCCCACGCGGTACAGCTCTCCTCGCAATCCCCAAGCTCGGCGGTCCGCACCAGACACGTCGGCCAGGCCTCCAGCTTGCGAGCACAGGCAGCGGCCACCGCTGCCGTGACGTCACGCCAAGCCGTTGGGCGCGTTGGGGCTGCCAGCACCTTGGCACGAGGGGAGAATCCTGTTAAGGCCCCACACCCGAGACCGCGGATAAGCAGCCCCAACGCGCCCAACGGCTTGGAGCGGGTCACTGGCAGCGGTGGCCGGAATCGGGACGTCGCCGTTACGTAGCGCCAAGCCGTTGGGCGCGTTGGGGCTGCCAGCACCTTGGCACGAGGGGAATCCTGTTAAGGCCCCACGCCCGAGACCGCGGATAAGCATCCCCAACGCGCCCAACGGGCTTGGACGCGGGTGACGGGAAGGGATTCCGGCCACCGCCACCGGGACGTCGCGGCAAGCTGAGAGGCGCGCGTCGGCTGCCAGCACCTTGGAACGAGCGCGGCTTGTTAAGGCCCCACGCCCACGCCGCGGATAAGCAGCCCCAACGCGCCCAACGGCTTGGAGCGGGTCCGGGGGACGGTGGCCGGAATCGTGACGTCGCGCCAAGCCGTTGGGCGCGTTGGGGCTGCCTATTGGTTGGCACGAGCGCTGGCAAATCAGAGTGCGGTGGCGCCCGCAGCCGCGGTATAAGCAGCCCCAAACGCGCCCAACGGCTTGGAGCGGGTCACAGGGACGGTGGACGGAATCGGGTCGTCGCCGCCGGAAAACGGGTCATCGATTGGCGGCGTTACTTCGGGCCATGAGGCCCCCCACGTTTAGTCCGAGATATAGCAGCAGCCCACAAATCCCCCGCGGCAGGCCTATGGGCGCCAGCCAGCGCGCCCCATGGCCAGTCAGGGGGCACCCCCTAAAGAGCTATAAGTGTTATTGCAGCTCTGGCAGGGGTAGACACTACTAGGTCCCAGCTGTCACCCCCCCTCTAAAAAAATTCATTTCTTGGTATTTTGAGCTGAAATTTTGCACATAGGCTGGCAAAAATCCAATCCAACTTTATAAATTTTCCCAGATTTTTTCGAGGTCGGGAAGTATTTTATTTTATTTTTCCTACCATTAAAAATCAAGGAAATACGCAAAAATAGGAACCGGCCCGGAATGACACAAATTTGGCTGGCAGCCTCACAAAAATATGGCTGATTTTACTGGATTGGTTTCATGTGGAACGCACGACGTTTTCTTGGCGGGATGCGAGAAAACCGGCAGCGCGCATGCGCGGCCAGCGACGTCGGGCTGGCCCCAGCAGCGCCTAGCCTCTCCCGCGCGGGGGGCAGGCAAGAGCGCAGCTGCCCCGGGCCCGAAGGCAGCCCCCCCGCGGGCAAGATAGCAAGCCAGCAGGGGCTGTCCGCGCTGCCGATATTTCCCACCGCTGGCATCGCTGCCGCTGCCACGGGCCCGAAGGCAGCCCCCCCGCGGGCAAGATAGCAAGCCAGCAGGGGCTGTCCGCGCTGCCGATATTTCCCACCGCTGGCATCGCTGCCGCTGCCCCGGGCCCGAAGGCAGCCCCCCCGCGGGCAAGATAGCAAGCCAGCAGGGGCTGTCCGCGCTGCCGATACTCTTTTCCCACCGCTGGCATCAGCTTAGCCGGAAGCTGCGACGGGCCCGAAAGGCAGCCCCCCCGCGGGCAAGAATAGCAAGCCAGCAGGGGCTGATCCGCGCTGCCGATATTTCCCACCCCCCCCCACCCCCCCCCCCCCCCCCCCCCCCCCCCCCCCCCCCCCCCCCCCCCCCCCCCCCCCCCCCCCCCCCCCCCCCCCCCCCCCCCCCCCCCCCCCCCCTCCGCTGGACATCGACTGCCGCTGCCCCCGGGCGCCGAAGGCAGCCACCCCGCTGGGCATAGATAGCAAGCCAGCAGGGGCTGTCAGCGACTAGCTCCGATTATTTCCCGACCAAGCTGGCATCGCTGCCGCTGCCACGGGCCCGAAGGCAGCCCCCCCGCGGGTCAAGATAGCAAGCCAGCAAGGGGCTGTTCCGCGCTGCCGATATTTCCCCACCGCTGGCATCGCTGCCGCTGCACGGGGCCCGAAGGCAGACCCCCCCGCCGGGCAAGATAGCAAGGCCAGCAGGGGCTGTCCGACGCTGCCGATATTTCCCTCTCGGCCTGGCATCGCTGCCGCTGCCACGGGCCCGAAGGCAGCCCCCCCGCGGCAGTGTTTGGCAAGTAAAAGCAAGCTCAGCAGGGGGGGCTGTCTCGCGCTGCCGATATTTCCCACCGCTGGCATCGCTGCCCCTGCTGTCCACCTTCCGGGCCCTGTAAGGCAGCCCCCCGCCGGGCAAGATAGCAAGCCAGCAGGGCTGGTCCGCGCTGCCGATAATTTTCCCACCGCTGGCATCGCAGCCGCTGCCACGGGCCCGAAGGCAGCGCCCGCCCGCGGGCAAGATAGCAAGCCCCCCAGCAGGGGCTGTCCGCGCTGACCGATATTTCTCCCAGCCCTGGTCATCGCTGACCGTCTGCCACGGGGCCCGAAGGCAGCCCCCCCGCGGGTCAAGACATAGCAAGCCAGCAGGGGCTGTCCGCGCATGCCGATATTTTCCCACCGCTGGCATCAAGCTGCCAGCTGCCGCCGGGCCCTAAGGCCGCCCTCCCCGCGGGCAAGATAGCAAGCCAGCAGTGGGCTGTCCGCGCTGCCGATATTTCCCACCAGCTGGCATCGCTGCAGGCTGCCCCGTGCCCGAAGGCAGCCCCCCCCGCGGGCAAAGATAGCGAAGCCAGAAGTGGGCTGTCCGCAGCTGCCGATATTTTCCCACCGCTGGCATCCGCTGCCGGCTGCCACCGCCACCCTAATTGACCTCCTGTGCCCGAAGGCAGCCCCCCCGCGTGCCAGATAGCAAGCCAGAAGGGGCTGTCCGCGCTGCCGATATTTCCTTCACCGCTGGCATCGCTGCCGCTGCCCCGGGCCCGAAGGCAGCCCCCCGGCCGGGCAAGGATAGCAAGCCAGCAGGGGCTGTCCGCGCTGCCCAGAGATAGTTCCCACCGCTGGCATCAGTTGCCGATCAGCTGCCCCGGGCCCGAAAGGCAGCCCCCCCGCGGGCAAGATAGCAAGCCATCAGGGGCTGAGTCCGACGCTGCCGATATTTCCCACCGCAGGCATCGCTGCCGCTGCCCCGGGCCCCGGACGGGCACCCCCCCCGCGGGCAAGATAGCACGCCAGCAGGGGCTGTCCCCGCGTCAGCCCCCTTTAGCCTGTGAGCCTACCCCCTAGACGAATTTGTCCTGCCAGGCCTGGCCATCCCAGC
>JAQIZT010000876.1:0-5000 GCA_029228515.1 Populus alba x Populus x berolinensis | reverse complement strand
CGGCCAACGTCGGAAAAATCGAGCGCAGCAGCGGATTTGTGCAGCTGGTTAGGCCCTATCAGCTGAGGGCTGCCCAGCAACAGAGTCATTCAATTCTATGCCCTAATCAACCATAACTCACGATGTGTTGTTTCAGCTTTCATTGCGAAGAAGAGATCTCTTACCTCCCCGCGTCGGCCGGGTGCGGATTACCCGGACGGCGTCGTTCAAAATCACTGCCGCTATTCGGCTACAACTGCTGATGGGGGGCCGCCCCCCCCCCCCCCCCCCCCCCCCCCCCCCCCCCCCGCCCCCCCCCCCCCCCCCCGATATTTTAGAGGGCCGGCCATGGTGGTGAGGGCGGAGGCCAAGACCGTGAAAGCAAGAGTTTTCCCGGGGCTCCTCCGGTGGCCCGCGGCATGCGCGCTGCCGGTTTTCCCGCATCCCGCCTAAGAAAACGTCATGCTTTTCCACGTGAAATCAATCCAGTAAAATCAGCCATATTTTCTTGTTTGAGGCTTGCCAGCCCGAATTTCGGGGGTCATTCCGGGCCGGTTCCTATTTTTTCGTATTTCCTTGATTTTTAATGGTAGGAAAATAAAAAAAAAATTACTTCCCGAACCTCGAAAAAATCCTGGGAAAATTTATAAAGGTGGCTTGGATTTTTGCCAACCTTATGTGCAATAATTTTCAGCTCAAAATACCAAGAAAATGAATTTTTTAGGATGGATGGGAAGGTGACAGCTGGGACCCCCCCCCCTAGTAGTGTCTGCCCCTGCCAGGAGCTGCAATAACACTTATAGCTCTTTAGGGGAGTGCCCCCGACTGGCACATGGGGCGCGAGCTGGCTGGCGCAATAGGCCTGCCCGCGGGGGATTTTGCGAGCTTGCTGCTACGGCTCGGGGACCACGTGGGGGGCCTCACGGCCCGAAGTAACGCCGCCATCGATGGAACCCGTTTTTCCGGCCTGGCGACGGACCCGATTCCGACCACCGCCCACTATAAAAAATCACACAGCTGCGGCGCATCCGCCGCAAGCCCCGCGCCCGCGACTGCGCGTTGGGGCGCTGGGGCGCTGGGGCCTGGGGCGCTGCCGATGGGGGCATGGGGGCCTGGGGCCTGACGGGCCTGGGGCCCTTGGAGGGCCCTTGGGCTCTTGGGCGATTGGCGTCCCGCGCGCCCCTAGCTCTATTCGCGAGCCGCGGCAATGATTTCCATTGCCGCGTCTGCGGATACGGGGGATGACGGCGGGGGGACAGCCCCTGCTGGCCTTGGCTATTCTTACCCGCGGGGGGGCTGCCTTCGGGCCTTTGCCCCCCTGCGCTCTTGCCATGCCCCCCGGCGCCGGGGAGAGGCTACGGCACCACTCCTGCGGCAGCGATGCCAGCAGTGGGAAAAAATCGGCAGCGCGGACAGCCCCCTCTGGCTTGCTGTCGTGCCCGCGGGGGGGCTCCTTCGGGCCCGGGGCAGCGGCAGCGATGCCAGAAGTGGGAAAAATCGGCAGCGCGGACGATGGGCCGTGCCCGCGGGGAAGCTGCCTTCGTCTGGGGGCGGCAGCGACGCCAGCAGTGGGAAAAATCGGCAGCGCGGACAGCCCCCGCTGGCTTGCTGTCGTGCCCGCGGGGGGGCTGCCTTCGGGCCCGGGGCAGCGGCAGCGATGCCAGCGGTGGGAAAAATCGGCAGCGCGGACAGCCCCTGCTGGCTTGCTGTCGTGCCCGCGGGGGGGCTGCCTTCGGGCCCGGGGCAGCGGCAGCGATGCCAGCAGTGGGAAAAATCGGCAGCGCGGACAAGCCCCCGCTGGCTTGCTGTCGTGCCCGCGGGGGGGCTGCCTTCGGGCCCGGGGCAGCGGCAGCGATGCCAGCAGTGGGAAAAATCGGCAGCGCGGACAGCCCCGCTGGCTTGCTGTCGTGCCCGCGGGGGGGCTGCCTTCGGGCCCGGGGCAGCGGCAGCGATGCCAGCAGTGGGAAAAATCGGCAGCGCGGACAGCCCCTGCTGGCTTGCTGTCGTGCCCGCGGGGGGGCTGCCTTCGGGCCCGGGGCAGCGGCAGCGATGCCAGCAGTGGGAAAAATCGGCAGCGCGGACAGCCCCGCTGGCTTGCTGTCTTGCCCGCGGGGGGGCTGCCTTCGGGCCCAGGGGCAGCGGCAGCGATGCCAGCAGTGGGAAAAATCGGCAGCGCGGACAGCCCCCGCTGGCTTGCTGTCGTGCCCGCGGGGGGGCTGCCTTCGGGCCCGGGGCAGCGGCAGCGATGCCAGCAGTGGGAAAAATCGGCAGCGCGGACAGCCCCCGCTGGCTTGCTGTCGTGCCCGCGGGGGGGCTGCCTTCGGGCCCGTGGCAGCGGCAGCGATGCCAGCAGTGGGAAAAATCGGCAGCGCGGACACCCCGCTGGCTTGCTGTCGTGCCGCGGGGGGGCTGCCTTCGGGCCCGGGGCTAGCGGCAGCGATGCCAGCAGTGGGAAAAATCGGCAGCGCGGACAGCCCCGCTGGCTTGCTGTCGTGCCCGCGGGGGGGCTGCCTTCGGGCCCGGGGCAGCGGCAGGCGATGCCAAGCAGTGGGAAAAATCGGCAGCGCGGACAGCCCCCGCTGGCTTGCTGTCTTGCCCGCGGGGGGCTCCCTTCGGGCCCGGGGCCCCTGCGCTCTTGCCTGCCCCCCGCGCGGGAGAGGCTAGGCGCTGCTGGGGCCAGCCCGACGTCGCTGGCCGCGCATGCGCGCTGCCGGTTTTCTCGCATCCCGCCAAGAAAACGTCGTGCTTTCCACATGAAACCAATCCAGTAAAATCAGCCATATTTTTGTGAGGCTGCCAGCCGAATTTGGGGTCATTCCGGGCCGGTTCCTATTTTTGCGTATTTCCTTGATTTTTAATGGTAGGAAAATAAAAAAAAATACTTCCCGACCTCGAAAAAATCTGGGAAAATTTATAAAGTTGGATTGGATTTTTTCCAACATATGTGCAAAATTTCAGCTCAATAATACCAAGAAATGAATTTTTAGAGGGGGGGTGACAGCTGGGACCTAGTAGTGTCTTACCCCTGCCAGAGCTGCAATAACACTTATAGCTCTTTAGGGGGGTGCCCCCTGGCTGGCCATGGGGCGCGCTGGCTGGCGCCCATAGGCCTGCCGCGGGGGATTTGTGGGCTGCTGCTATGCTCGGACTAACGTGGGGGGCCCTCATGGCCCGAAGTAACGCCGCCCATCGATGACCCGTTTTCCGGCCGGCGACGACCCCTGATTCCGGCCACCGACCCTGTGACCCGCTCCAAGCCGTTGGGCGCGTTGGGGCTGTATTTATCCGCGGCTGCGGGCGCGCACGCACTCCTGATTTGCCAGCGCTCGTGCCAACCAATAGGCAGCCCCAACGCAGCCCAACGGCTTGGCGCGACGTCCACGATTCCGGCCACCGTCCCTGTGACCCACTCCAAGCCGTTGGGCGTCGTTGGGGCTGCTTATCCGAGGGGCTGCGGGCGCGCACCGTGCCACTTCCTGATTTTGCCAGCGCTCGTGCCAACCAATAGGCGCCCCCAACTCGCCCCAACGGCTTGGCGGCGACGTCACGATTCCGGCGACCGTCCCTGTGACTCCGCTCCAAGCCGTTGGGCGCGTTGGGGCTGCTTATACCGCGGCCTATGCGGGGCGCGCACGCACTCTGATTTGCCAGCGCTCGTGCCAACCAATAGGCACCCCAACGCGCCCAACGGCTTGGCGCGACGTCACGATTCCGGCCACCGTCCCTGTGACCACCTCCAAGCCGTTGGTCGCGTTGGGGCTGCTTATCCGCGGCTGCGGGGCGCGCACGCACTCTGATTTGCCAGCGCTCCGTGCCAACCAATAGGCAGCCCAACGCGCCCAACGGCTTGGCGCGACGTCACGATTCCGGCCACCGTCCCTGTGACCCGCTCCAAGCCGTTGGGCGCGTTGGGGCTGCTTATCCGCGGCTGGCGGGCGCGCACGCACTCTGATTTGCCAGCGCTCGTGCCAACAATAGCAGCCCCAACGCGCCCAACGGCTTGGCGCGACGTCACGATTCCGGCCATCCGTCCCCGGGACCACCCTCACAGCCGTTGGGCGCGTTGGGGCTGCTTAATCCGCGGGGCGTGGGCGTGGGGACTTAACAAAGCCGCGCTCGTTCCAAGGTGCTGGCAGCTGACGCGCGCCTCTCAGCTTGCCGCGACGTCCCGTGGGCGGTGGCCGGAATCCCTGCCCGTTCACCCGCTTCCAAGCCGTTGGAGCGCAGTTGGGGCTTGCTTAATCCGCGTCCTCGGGCGTGGCCCTTAACAGGATTCCCCTCGTGTGCCAAAGTGCTGGCAGCCCCAACGCGCCCATGAAACGGCTTGGCGCTACGTAACGGCGACGTCCCTGATTCCGGCCACCGCTTGCCGTGACCCTCTCCAAGCCGTTGGGCGCGGGTTGGGGCTGCTTATCCGCGGTCTCGGGGTGTGGGGCCTTAACAGGATTCCCCTCGTGCCAAGGTGCTGAAGCCCCAACGCGCCCAACGGCTTGGCGCGACGTCACGGCAGAGGTGGCCTCTGCCTGTGCTCGCAAGCTGGAGGCCTGGCCGACGTGTCTGGTTGCGGACCGCTGAGCTTGGGGATTGCGAATGAGAGCTGTACAAGCGTGGCGTGCCGCATTCAGTTGCTGCTGCGCTCGTGCCAAGGTGCTGGCTCTCCTCGCCATCCCCAAGCTCCTGCGCGATGTGCCCCGCTGCCGAGGCCTGGCCACCGTCTTCCGAGCCTGAGGCAGATGGCCCCCCGAATGATTGTCCCTGTTTTGCTCCCCCCCCGCGGCCTGTCCCTTCGAGATCCGCCGCGTCCCCCCGCGGCTTGTTGCGTGTCCCCATCGAGATCCGCCGCGTCCCCGCGGCTTGTTGCTTGTTCCCTCCGAGATCCTTCGCGTCCCCCAGCGGCGTGTTGGTTTCCCTTCGAGATCCTTTCGCGTCCAGCTGCGGGCACAAAAATAACGAATAGAAGATTTCAAAAGATCTATCTCCGGGTGTTTCTCATTTGCCCTCGTGGCCGTGTTCGCTCGTCG
>JAQIZT010000875.1:2500-7500 GCA_029228515.1 Populus alba x Populus x berolinensis | reverse complement strand
GATCCGCAGCTGGAGGCCCGTCGGGGAAAATCGGCAGCGCAGATTTGTTGACGAACACGGGCTGGACGCTGGGCTGTCTAGGCCAGGCAGGAAAATTCGTCAAGGGGACGCGCTGACGAAACAGGGGCTGTTCAGACACAGCAGGCAGTGTTGGAATCGGCAGCGCCGACGAAATCGGAGAAGTCGGCAGAATCGGCAGCCGGTGCTGGCGATGAGTCCGGACGATTTATAGTCCCAGGCTTGACGGAAACGACTGGGGGCCTAGACACACACTGGGGCAGTGGCAGCTATGCCAACAGTGGGAAAAATCGGCAGCGCAGATTTTTTGACGAACATGGGCTGGACGCTGGGCTGTCCAGGCCAGGCAGGAAAAATCGTCAAGGGGATGCGCTGACGAAGCAGGGGCTGTTCAGACACAGCGGGCAGTGTTGGAATCGGCAGCGCCGACGAAATTGGAGAAGTCGGCAGAATCGGCAGCCGGTGCTGGCGATGAGTCTGGACTGTTTATAGTCCTAGGCGTGACGAAAAAGACTGGGGGCCTAGGCAGCGGCAGCGATGCCAACAGTGGGAAAAATCGGCAGCGCGGAGATCCGCAGCTGGAGGCCCGTCGGGGAAAATCGGCAGCGCAGATTTGTTGACGAACACGGGCTGGACGCTGGGCTGTCGAGGCCAGGCAGGAAAATTCGTCAAGGGGACGCGCTGACGAAACAGGGGCTGTTCAGACACAGCAGGCAGTGTTGGAATCGGCAGCGCGGACGAACGAGGGGCTGTTCAGACAAATCGGCAACGTCGGAAAAATCGGCAGCGCGGATTTGTGCAGCTGGAGGCCCTATCAGCTGGCTGCCCGCAACGAGTCATTCAATTCTCTGCCCTATCAACATAACTCCCGATGTGTTGTTCGCTATCTTGGAAGAAGAGATCTCTTCCTCCCCGCGTCGGCCGGGTGCGATTACCGGCGGCGTCGTTCAAATCACTGCCCTATCGGCCACAACTGCTGATGGGGGGGATTAGAGGCCGGCCATGGTGGTGAGGGGAGGCCAAGACCGTGAAAGCAAGAGTTTTCCCGGGGCTCCTCCGGTGGCCGCGGCATGCGCGCTGCCGGTTTTCCCGCATCCCGCCAAGAAAACGTCATGCTTTCCACGTGAAATCAATCCAGTAAAATCAGCCATATTTTTGTGAGGCTGCCAGCCGAATTTGGGGTCATTCCGGCCGGTTCCTATTTTTGCGTATTTCCTTGATTTTTAATGGTAGGAAAATAAAAAAAATACTTCCCGACCTCGAAAAAATCTGGGAAAATTTATAAAGGTGGATTGGATTTTTGCCAACCTATGTGCAAAATTTCAGCTCAAAATACCAAGAAATGAATTTTTTAGAGGGGGGGTGACAGCTGGGACCTAGTAGTGTCTGCCCCTGCCAGAGCTGCAATAACACTTATAGCTCTTTAGGGGGGTGCCCCCCGACTGGCCATGGGGCGCGCTGGCTGGCGCCCATAGGCCTGCCGCGGGGGATTTGCGAGCTGCTGCTACACACGTGGGGGGCCTCACGGCCCGAAGTAACGCCGCCATCGATGACCCGTTTTCCGGCCGGCGACGACCCGATTCCGACCACCGCCCTATAAAAATCACACGCGCGCGCCCGCCCGCGCCCGCGCCCGCGTCTGCGCTTGGCGCTGGGGCGCTGGGGCCTGAGGGCCTGGGGCCCTTGGGGGCCCTTGGGCTCTTGGGCGATTGGGCGCGCGCGCGCGCGGCAATGATTTCCATGCCGCGCTGCGCAACGGGGGCTGACGCGGGGACAGCCCCTGCTGGCTGGCTATCTTACCCGCGGGGGGGCTGCCTTCGGGCCTTGCCCCCCTGCGCTCTTGCCTGCCCCCCGCGCGGGAGAGGCTACGCACACTCTGCGGCAGCGATGCCAGCAGTGGGAAAAATCGGCAGCGCGGACAGCCCCCGCTGGCTTGCTGTCGTGCCCGCGGGGGGCTGCCTTCGGGCCCGGGGCAGCGGCAGCGATGCCAGCAGTGGGAAAAATCGGCAGCGCGGACAGCCCCCGCTGGCTTGCTGTCGTGCCCGCGGGGGGGCTGCCTTCGGGCCCGGGGCAGCGGCAGCGATGCCAGCAGTGGGAAAAATCGGCAGCGCGGACAGCCCCCGCTGGCTTGCTGTCGTGCCCGCGGGGGGGCTGCCTTCGGGCCCGGGGCAGCGGCAGCGATGCCAGCAGTGGGAAAAATCGGCAGCGCGGACAGCCCCCGCTGGCTTGCTGTCGTGCCCGCGGGGGGGCTGCCTTCGGGCCCGGGGCAGCGGCAGCGATGCCAGCAGTGGGAAAAATCGGCAGCGCGGACAGCCCCCGCTGGCTTGCTGTCGTGCCCGCGGGGGGGCTGCCTTCGGGCCCGGGGCAGCGGCAGCGATGCCAGCAGTGGGAAAAATCGGCAGCGCGGACAGCCCCCGCTGGCTTGCTGTCGTGCCCGCGGGGGGCTGCCTTCGGGCCCGGGGCAGCGGCAGCGATGCCAGCAGTGGGAAAAATCGGCAGCGCGGACAGCCCCCGCTGGCTTGCTGTCGTGCCGCGGGGGGGCTGCCTTCGGGCCCGGGGCAGCGGCAGCGATGCCAGCAGTGGGAAAAATCGGCAGCGCGGACAGCCCCCGCTGGCTTGCTGTCGTGCCCGCGGGGGGGCTGCCTTCGGGCCCGGGGCAGCGGCAGCGATGCCAGCAGTGGGAAAAATCGGCAGCGCGGACAGCCCCCGCTGGCTTGCTGTCGTGCCCGCGGGGGGGCTGCCTTCGGGCCCGGGCAGCGGCAGCGATGCCAGCAGTGGGAAAAATCGGCAGCGCGGACAGCCCCGCTGGCTTGCTGTCGTGCCCGCGGGGGGGCTGCCTTCGGGCCCGGGGCAGCGGCAGCGATGCCAGCAGTGGGAAAAATCGGCAGCGCGGACAGCCCCGCTGGCTTGCTGTCGTGCCCGCGGGGGGGCTGCCTTCGGGCCCGGGCAGCGGCAGCGATGCCAGCAGTGGGAAAAATCGGCAGCGCGGACAGCCCCCGCTGGCTTGCTGTCGTTGCCCGCGGGGGGGCTGCCTTCGGGCCCGGGGCAGCGGCAGCGATGCCAGCAGTGGGAAAAATCGGCAGCGCGGACAGCCCCCGCTGGCTTGCTGTCTTGCCCGCGGGGGGGCTGCCTTCGGGCCCGGGGCAGCGGCAGCGATGCCAGCAGTGGGAAAAATCGGCAGCGCGGACAGCCCCCGCTGGCTTGCTGTCTTGCCCGCGGGGGGGCTGCCTTCGGGCCCGGGGCAGCGGCAGCGATGCCAGCAGTGGGAAAAATCGGCAGCGCGGACAGCCCCCGCTGGCTTGCTGTCGTGCCCGCGGGGGGGCTGCCTTCGGGCCCGGGGCAGCGGCAGCGATGCCAGCAGTGGGAAAAATCGGCAGCGCGGACAGCCCCCGCTGGCTTGCTGTCTTGCCCGCGGGGGGGCTGCCTTCGGGCCCGGGGCCCCTGCGCTCTTGCCTGCCCCCCGCGCGGGAGAGGCTAGGCGCTGCTGGGGCCAGCCCGACGTCGCTGGCCGCGCATGCGCGCTGCCGGTTTTCTCGCATCCCGCCAAGAAAACGTCGTGCTTTCCACATGAAACCAATCCAGTAAAATCAGCCATATTTTTGTGAGGCTGCCAGCCGAATTTGGGGTCATTCCGGGCCGGTTCCTATTTTTGCGTATTTCCTTGATTTTTAATGGTAGGAAAATAAAAAAAAATACTTCGACCTCGAAAAAATCTGGGAAAATTTATAAAGTTGGATTGGATTTTTCCAACATATGTGCAAAATTTCAGCTCAAAATACCAAGAAATGAATTTTTTAGAGGGGGGGTGACAGCTGGGACCTAGTAGTGTCTACCCCTGCCAGAGCTGCAATAACACTTATAGCTCTTTAGGGGGTGCCCTGGCTGGCCATGGGGCGCGCTGGCTGGCGCCCATAGGCCTGCCGCGGGGGATTTGTGGGCTGCTGCTATGCTCGGACTAACGTGGGGGGCCTCATGGCCCGAAGTAACGCCGCCATCGATGACCCGTTTTCCGGCCGGCGACGACCCGATTCCGGCCACCGTCCCTGTGACCCGCTCCAAGCCGTTGGGCGCGTTGGGGCTGCTTATCCGCGGCTGCGGGCGCGCACGCACTCTGATTTGCCAGCGCTCGTGCCAACCAATAGGCAGCCCCAACGCGCCCAACGGCTTGGCGCGACGTCACGATTCCGGCCACCGTCCCTGTGACCCGCTCCAAGCCGTTGGGCGCGTTGGGGCTGCTTATCCGCGGCTGCGGGCGCGCACGCACTCTGATTTGCCAGCGCTCGTGCCAACCAATAGGCAGCCCCAACGCGCCCAACGGCTTGGCGCGACGTCACGATTCCGGCCACCGTCCCTGTGACCCGCTCCAAGCCGTTGGGCGCGTTGGGGCTGCTTATCCGCGGCTGCGGGCGCGCACGCACTCTGATTTGCCAGCGCTCGTGCCAACCAATAGGCAGCCCCAACGCGCCAACGGCTTGGCGCGACGTCACGATTCCGGCCACCGTCCTGTGACCCGCTCCAAGCCGTTGGGCGCGTTGGGGCTGCTTATCCGCGGCTGCGGGCGCGCACGCACTCTGATTTGCCAGCGCTCGTGCCAACCAATAGGCAGCCCCAACGCGCCCAACGGCTTGGCGCGACGTCACGATTCCGGCCACCGTCCCCGGGACCCGCTCCAAGCCGTTGGGCGCGTTGGGGCTGCTTATCCGCGGCGTGGGCGTGGGGCCTTAACAAGCCGCGCTCGTTCCAAGGTGCTGGCAGCTGACGCGCGCCTCTCAGCTTGCCGCGACGTCCCGGTGGCGGTGGCCGGAATCCCTGCCCGTCACCCGCTCCAAGCCGTTGGGCGCGTTGGGGCTGCTTATCCGCGGTCTCGGGCGTGGGGCCTTAACAGGATTCCCCTCGTGCCAAGGTGCTGGCAGCCCCAACGCGCCCAACGGCTTGGCGCTACGTAACGGCGACGTCCTGATTCCGGCCACCGCTGCCGTGAC
>JAQIZT010000874.1:12500-14231 GCA_029228515.1 Populus alba x Populus x berolinensis | reverse complement strand
CTACCATTAAAAATTCAAGGAACTACGCAAAAATAGGAACCGGCCCGGGAATGGCCCAATATTCGGCTGGCAGCCTCACAAAAATATGGCCTGATTTTACTGGATTGGTTTATGTGGGAAAGCACGACGTTTTTCTTGGCGGGATGACGAGAAAAACCGGCAGCGAGCTAATGCGGCGGCCAGCGACGTCGGGTGGGCCCCACGCAGAGCCCTAGCCTCTCCCAGCGGGGGGGCAGCTGAGAGCGCAGGGGCCCGCGGCCCGAATGCAGCCCCCCCCGCGCGGCAAATGCCAGCAAGCCTAGCGGGGATGTCCGCGCTGCCGATTATTCCCACTGCTTGGCAGCGCTGCCGCTGTGCCCCGGGCCCTGATGGCAGCCCCCGCGGTGGGACGACAGCTAGCCAGCGGGGGCTGTCCGCGCTGCCGATTTTTCCCACTGCTGGCATCGCTGCCGCTGCCCACGGGCCCGAAGGCAGCCCCCACGCGGGCACGACAAGCAAGCCAGCGGGGGCTGTCCGCGCTTTGCCGTTTTTTCCCACTGCTCGGCATCGCGGCCGCTGCCCGGGCCCGAAGGCAGCCCCCCCGCGGGCACGACAGCAAGCCAAGCGGGGGCTGTCCGCGCTGACCGATTTTTCCACTGATGCATTCGCTGCCGCTTGCCCCGGGCAGAAGGCACCCCCCGGGGCGACGACAGCAGCCAGCGGGGGGGGGGGCTTTGTCCGCGATGCCGATTTTTTTCCACTGCTGGCATCGCGGCCGCATGCCCCGGGCCCGAAGGCAGCCCCCCGCGTTGGGCACGACAAGCAAGCCAGCGGGGGCATTTCCGCGATTTTGCAGATTTTTCCCACTGCTGGCATCGCTGCAGCTGCCCCGGACCCGAAGGCAGCCACCCGCGGGGCACGACAAAGCAAGCCAGCGGGGGCTGTCCGCGCTGCCGATTTTTACCACTGCTGGCTTCGCTGACGACAGAGTGTGCGTAAAGCCTCTCCCGCGCGGGGGGCAGGGCATGGAGCGCAGGGGGGCAAGGCCCGAAGGCAGCCCCCCCGCGGGTAAGTTAGGCCAGCCAGCATGGGGCTGTTCCCCGCGTCAAGCCCCCGTTGCGCCAGCGCTGGCATGGAAATCATTGCCGCGCGCGCGCGCGCCCAATCGCCAATGAGCCCAAGGGCCCCCAAGGGCCCCAGGCCCTCAGGCCCCAGCGCCCCAGCGCCAAGCGCAGACGCGGGGCGCTTGGGCGCGGGCGGGAGCGGCGCCGCGCGCGTGTGATTTTTATAGAGCGGTGTGGTCGGAATCGGGTCCGTCGCCGGCCTGTGAATAAACGGTTGTCATCGATAGGCGGCGTTACTTCGGGCCGTGAGGACACCACGTGTTGTAGCAAGCAGCTCGCCAAATCCCCCGGGCCAGGCTTATGGGCGCCAGCCAGTCGCGCCCCATCGGCCAGTCGGGGGGCACCCCCTTTAAAGAGCTATAAGTGTTATTTGGGCTCTGGCAGGGGCAGACATAACTTGGGTCCCAGCTGTCATCCCCCCCTCTAAAAAATTCATTTCTTTGGTATTTTGAGCTGAAATTTTGCACATAGGTTGCGCACATATCCAATCCACCTTTATAAATTTTCCCAGATTTTTTCGAGGTTTTTTTCGGGAAGTATTTTTTTTTTATGTTTCACTACCATTTAAAAATCAAGGAAAATACGCAAAAATAGGAACCGGCCCGGAATACGACCCCACAAATTCGGA
>JAQIZT010000874.1:0-2500 GCA_029228515.1 Populus alba x Populus x berolinensis | reverse complement strand
CCCCTAAAGTGCTATAAGGGTTATTGCAGCTTTGGCAGGGGTAGTCCACTACTAGGACCCGAGCTGTCACCCCCCCTCTAAAAAAATTTCATTTCTTGGTATTTTGAGCTGAAATTTTGCACATATGTTGGGAAAAAAATCCAATCCAACTTTATAAATTTTCCCAGATTTTTTCGAGGTCGGGGAAGTATATTTTTTTTATATTCAACCATTAAAAATCAAGGAAATACGCAAAAATAGGAACCGGCCCGGATTGACCCCAAATTCGGCTGGCAGCCTCAAAAAAAATATGGCTGATTTTACTGGATTGGGTTCATGTGGAAAGCACGACTGTTTTCTTGGCGGGATGCGAGGAAAAACGGCAATGCTGCGCATGCGCGGACAGCGACGTCGGGCTGGCCCCAAGCAGCGCCTAGCCTCTCCCGCGCGGGGGGCAGGCTACGAGCGCCAGGGGCCCCGGGCCCGGGCCCGAAGGCAAGCCCCCGCGGGCAAGACAGCAAGCCAGCGGGGGCGTCCGCGCTGCGGAATTTTTCCCACTGCTGGCCATCGCTTGTCCGCTGCACCGGGCCCGAGGGCAGCCCCCCGCGGGCACGACAGCAAGCCAGCGGGGGGCTGTCCGCGGCTGCCGATTTTTCCCACTGCTGGCATTCGCTGCGCGCTGCCCAGGGCCCGATGGCAGCCCACCCGCGGGCACGACAGCAAGCCCAGCGGGGGGCTGTCCGCGCTGCCGATTTTTCCCACTGCTGGCATCGCTGCCGCTGCCCCGGGCCCGAAGGCAGCCCCCCCGCGGGCACGACAGCAAGCCAGCGGGGGCTGTCCGCGCTGCCGATTTTTCCCACTGCTGGCATCGCTGCCGCTGCCCCGGGCCCGAAGGCAGCCCCCCGCGGGCACGACAGCAAGCCAGCGGGGGCTGTCCGCGCTGCCGATTTTTCCCACTGCTGGCATCGCTGCCGCTGCCCCGGGCCCGAAGGCAGCCCCCCCGCGGGCACGACAGCAAGCCAGCGGGGGCTGTCCGCGCTGCCGATTTTTCCCACTGCTGGCATCGCTGCCGCAGAGTGTGCGTAGCCTCTCCCGCGCGGGGGGCAGGCAAGAGCGCAGGGGGGCAAGGCCCGAAGGCAGCCCCCCCGCGGGTAAGATAGCCAGCCAGCAGGGGCTGTCCCCGCGTCAGCCCCCGTTGCGCAGCGCGGCATGGAAATCATTGCCGCGCGCGCGCGCGCCCAATCGCCCAAGAGCCCAAGGGCCCCCAAGGGCCCCAGGCCCTCAGGCCCCAGCGCCCCAGCGCCAAGCGCAGACGCGGGCGGGGCGCGCGGCGCGCGCGTGTGATTTTTATAGGGCGGTGGTCGGAATCGGGTCGTCGCCGGCCGGAAAACGGGTCATCGATGGCGGCGTTACTTCGGGCCGTGAGGCCCCCACGTGTGTAGCAGCAGCTCGCAAATCCCCCGCGGCAGGCCTATGGGCGCCAGCCAGCGCGCCCCATGGCCAGTCGGGGGGCACCCCCCTAAAGAGCTATAAGTGTTATTGCAGCTCTGGCAGGGGCAGACACTACTAGGTCCCAGCTGTCACCCCCCCTCTAAAAAATTCATTTCTTGGTATTTTGAGCTGAAATTTTGCACATAGGTTGGCAAAAATCCAATCCACCTTTATAAATTTTCCCAGATTTTTTCGAGGTCGGGAAGTATTTTTTTTTATTTTCCTACCATTAAAAATCAAGGAAATACGCAAAAATAGGAACCGGCCCGGAATGACCCCAAATTCGGCTGGCAGCCTCACAAAAATATGGCTGATTTTACTGGATTGATTTCACGTGGAAAGCATGACGTTTTCTTGGCGGGATGCGGGAAAACCGGCAGCGCGCATGCCGCGGCCACCGGAGGAGCCCGGGGAAAACTCTTGCTTTCACGGTCTTGGCCTCCCCTCACCACCATGGCCGGCCTCTAATCCCCCCCATCAGCAGTTGTGGCCGATAGGGCAGTGATTTGAACGACGCCGCCGGGTAATCGCACCCGGCCGACGCGGGGAGGAAGAGATCTCTTCTTCCAAGATAGCGAACAACACATCGGGAGTTATGTTGATAGGGCAGAGAATTGAATGACTCGTTGCGGGCAGCCAGCTGATAGGGCCTCCAGCTGCACAAATCCGCGCTGCCGATTTTTCCGACGTTGCCGATTTGTCTGAACAGCCCCTCGTTCGTCCGCGCTGCCGATTCCAACACTGCCTGCTGTGTCTGAACAGCCCCTGTTTCGTCAGCGCGTCCCCTTGACGAATTTTCCTGCCTGGCCTAGACAGCCCAGCGTCCAGCCCGTGTTCGTCAACAAATCTGCGCTGCCGATTTTCCCCGACGGGCCTCCAGCTGCGGATCTCCGCGCTGCCGATTTTTCCCACTGTTGGCATCGCTGCCCCTGCCTAGGCCCCCAGTCTTTTTCGTCACGCCTAGGACTATAAACAGTCCAGACTCATCGCCAGCACCGGCTGCCGATTCTGCCGATTTCGTCGGCGCTGC
>JAQIZT010000873.1:7500-14232 GCA_029228515.1 Populus alba x Populus x berolinensis | reverse complement strand
GGGGCTGTTCAGACACAGCGGCAGTGCTGGAATCGGCAGCGCCGACGAAATCGCGAAGTCGCAGAATCGCAGCCGGTGCTGGCGATGAGTCTGGACTGTTTATAGTCCTAGGCGTGACGAAAAAGACTGGGGGCCTAGGCAGGCGCTGGGGCAGCGGGGGGGGCAGCGATGCCCACGGGGAAAAATCGGCAGCGCAGATTTTTTGACGAACATGGGCTGGACGCTGCTGTCCAGGCCAGGCAGGAAAATTCGTCAAGGGGATGCGCTGACGAAGCAGGGGCTGTTCAGACACAGCAGGCAGTGCTGGAATCGGCAGCGCCGACGAAATCGGAGAAGTCGGCAGAATCGGCAGCCGGTGCTGGCGATGAGTCCGGACGATTTATAGTCCCAGGCGTGACGAAAAAGACTGGGGGCCTAGACACACGCTGGGGCAGTGGCAGCTATGCCAACAGCGGGAAAAATCGGCAGCGCAGATTTTTTGACGAACATGGGCTGGACGCTGGGCTGTCCAGGCCAGGCAGGAAAAATCGTCAAGGGATGCGCTGACGAAGCAGGGGCTGTTCAGACACAGCGGGCAGTGCTGGAATCGGCAGCGCCGACGAAATCGGCAAAGTCGGCAGAATCGGCAGCCGGTGCTGGCGATGAGTCTGGACTGTTTATAGTCCTAGGCGTGACGAAAAAGACTGGGGGCCTAGGCACGCGCGGGGGAAGCGGCAGCGCGGCCCAGCAGCGGGAAAAATCGGCAGCGCAGATTTTTGACGAACACGGGCTGGACGCTGGGCTGTCTAGGCCAGGCAGGAAAATTCGTCAAGGGGACGCGCTGACGAAACAGGGGCTGTTCAGACACAGCAGGCAGTGTTGGAATCGGCAGCGCCGACGAAATCGGAGAAGTCGGCAGAATCGGCAGCCGGTGCTGGCGATGAGTCCGGACGATTTATAGTCCCAGGCTTGACGGAAACGACTGGGGGCCTAGACACACACTGGGGCAGTGGCAGCTATGCCACAGCGGGAAAAATCGGCAGCGCAGATTTTTTGACGAACATGGGCTGGACGCTGGGCTGTCCAGGCCAGGCAGGAAAAATCGTCAAGGGGATGCGCTGACGAAGCAGGGGCTGTTCAGACACAGCGGGCAGTGTTGGAATCGGCAGCGCCGACGAAATCGGAGAAGTCGGCAGAATCGGCAGCCGGTGCTGGCGATGAGTCTGGACTGTTTATAGTCCTAGGCGTGACGAAAACGACTGGGGGCCTAGGCGGGCAGCAGCGGCAGCGATGCCAACAGTGGGAAAAATCGGCAGCGCGGAGATCCGCAGCTGGAGGCCCGTCGGGGAAAATCGGCAGCGCAGATTCTGTTGAACGAACACGGGATGGACGCTGTGGGCTGTCGATGCCATGCAGGAAAATTCGTGTCAATTTCAAGGGGACGCGCTGACGAAAAACAGGGGCTGTTCAGGGACACAGAAAGGCAGTGTTGGAATCGGCAGCGCGGTTAACGTACGCATCGGGGCTGTTCAGACAAATCGGCAAAGTCGGAAAAATCGGCAGCGCGGATTTGTGCAGCTGGAGGCCCTTATCAGCTGGATGCCCGAAACGAGTTATATCATTTCTCTGCCCTATCAACATAACTCCCGATGTGTTGTTGCCTATCTTGGAAGAAGAGATCTCTTCCTCCCCGCGTCGGCCGGGTTGGATTACCCGGCGGCGTCGTTCAAATCACTGCCCTATCGGCACCAACTGGATGATGGGGGGGATAAGAGGCCTGCCATGGTGGTGAGGGGGAGGGGACCAACAAGACCGTGAAAGCAAGAGTTTGTCCGGGGCTCCTCCGGTAGCCGCGGCAATTGCGCTGTGTGGTTTTCCCGCATCCCGCCAAGAAAAACGTCATGCTTTCCACGTTGAAATCAATCCAGAAAATTCAGCCATATTTTTGTGAGGCTGCCTGCCGAATTTGGGGTCATTCCGGGCGTGTTCCTATTTTTGCGTATTTCCTTGATTTTTTAATGGTAGGAAAATAAAAAAAAATACTTCCCGACTCGAAAAAATTCTCGGGGAAAATTTATAAAGGTGGATTGCGATTTTTGCCAAACCTATATGTGCATAAATTTCAGCTCAAAATACCAAGTAAATGAATTTTTTAGAGGGGGGGGGACCGTCTGGGTCCTAGTAGCTGTCTGCCCCTGCCAGAGCTTGCAATAACACTTATAGCTCTTTAGGGGTGGTGCCCCCGATGGCCCATGGGGCGCGCTGGCTGGCGCCCATAGGCCTGCCGCGGGGGCTTTGCGAGCTGCTACGCTCGGACTAACGTGGGGGGCCTCACGGCCCAGAAGTAACGCCGCCATCGACTGACCCGTTTTCCCCGGCCGGCGGACGACCCCGATTCCGTACCACCGCCCTATAAAAATCACACGCGCGCGCTGGCTGGCGCGCCCGCCGCGCCCCGCGCTGGGCGCTGGGGCTGGGGCCTTGGGCGCTGGGGCCTGGGGCACTGGGGCTTGAGGGCGTGGGGGCCCTTGGGGGCCCTTGGGCTCCTTGGGCGATTGGTGCGCGCGCGCTATCCCGCGCGGCAAAATGATTTCCATGCCGCTCGCTGCGCAACGGGGGTGACGCGGGTGACAGCCCCTGCTGCCTGGCTATCTTACCAGCGGGGGGGCTGCCTTCGGGCCTTGGCCCCCTGCGTTCTTGCCTGCCCCCAGCGCGGGAGAGGCTACTGGCACACTTGCTGGGGCCAGCGGCAGCGATAAAAACCAGTGGGAAAAATCGGCAAGAGCGGTTACAATGCCGCTGGAGGTCCCGTCGCGGAAAATCGGCAGCGCAGATTTGTTGACGAAACACGGGCTGGACCGCTGGGCTGGCCAGGGCTGGCAGGAAAATTCGTCTAGGGGGTAGGCTCACGGCAAGTGGGGGACGCGGGGACAGCCTGATGGCTTGCTATCTTGCCCGCGGGGGGGCTGCCGTCGGGCCGGCGCGGCAGCCGGCAGCGTTGCCATGCAGGTGCGGATAAAAAATCGGCAGCCGCGGGACAGCCCCCGCTGGCTTGCTGTCTTGCCCGCGGGGGGGCTGCCTTCGGGCCCGGGCAGCGGCAGCGATGCCAGAAGTGGGAAATATCGGCAGCGCGGACAGCCCTGCTGGCTTGCTGTATGGCCCGCGGGGGGCTGCCTTCGGGCCCGGGCAGCGGCAGCGATGCCAGCAGTGGGAAATATCGCAAGCGCGGACAGCCCCTGCTGGCTTGCTATCTTGCCCGCGGGGGGGCTGCCTTCGGGCCCGGGGCAGCGGCAGCGATGCCAGCGGTGGGAAATATCGGCAGCGGGGACAGCCCCTGCTGGCTTGATGTCTTGCCCGCGGGGGGGCTGCCTTCGGGCCCGGGGAAGCGGCAGCGATGCCAGCGGTGGGACAATCGGCAGCGCGGACAGACCCTGCTGGCTTGCTATCTTGCCGCGGGGGGGCTGCCTTCGGGCCCGGGGCAGCTGGCAGCGATGCCAGCGGTGGGAAAAATCGGCAGCGCGACAGCCCTGCTGGCTTGCTGTCTTGCCCGCGGGGGGGCTGCCTTCGGGCCCGGCAGCGGCAGCGATGCCAGCAGTGGGAAATATCGGCAGCGCGGACAGCCCCGCTGGCTTGCTATCTTGCCCGCGGGGGGGCTGCCTTCGGGCCCGTGGCAGCGGCAGCGATGCCAGCGGTGGGAAATAATCGGCAGCGCGGACAGCCCCCTGCTGGCTTGCTATCTTGCCCGCGGGGGGGCTGCCTTCGGTGCCCGGGGCAGCGCGCAGCGATGCCATCAGTGGGAAATACTCGGCAGCGCGGACAGCCCCTGCTGGCTTGCTATCTTGCCCGCGGGGGGCTGCCTTCGGGCCCGTGGCAGCGGCAGCGATGCCAGCGGTGGGAAATATCGGCAGCGCGGACAGCCCCTGCTGGCTTGCTATCTTGCCCGCGGGGGGGCTGCCTTCGGCCCGGGGCAGCGGCAGCGATGCCAGCGGTGGGAAATATCGGCAGCGCGGACAGCCCACTGCTGCTTTGCTAATCTTGCCCGCGGGGGGGCTGCCTTCGGGCCCGTGGCAGCGGCAGCGATGCCAGCGGTGGGAAAAATCGGCAGCGCGGACAGCCCCTGCTGGCTTGCTATCGTGCCCGGGGGGGCTGCCTTCGGGCCGGGGCAGCTGGACAGCGATGCCAGCGGTGGGAAAAATCGGCAGCGCGGACAGCCCTGCTGGCTTGCTATTTGCCGCGGGGGGCTGCCTTCGGGCCGGGGGCAGCGGCAGCGATGCCAGCAGTGGGAAATATCGGCAGCGCGGACAGCCCTGCTGGCTTGCTATCTTGCCGTGGGGGGGCTGCCTTCGGGCCGGTCAGCGATGCCAGCGGTGGAATATCGGCAGCGCGGACAGCCCTGCTGGCTTGCTATCTTGCCCGCGGGGGGGCTGCCTTCGGGCGTTGTTGGGCAGCGGCAGCGATGCCAGCGGTGGGAAATAACGGCAGCGCGGACAGCCCCTGCTGGCTTGCTATCTTGCCCGCGGGGGGGCTGCCTTCGGGCCGGGGCCCCTGCGCTCTTGCCTGCCCCCCGCGGGGGAGAGGCTAGGCGCTGTGGGGCCAGCCCGACGTCGCTGGCCGCGCATGCGCGCTGCGGTTTTCTCGCATCCCGCCAAGAAAACGTCGTGCTTTCCACATGAAACCAATCCAGTAAAATCAGCCATATTTTTGTGAGGCTGCCAGCCAAATTTGGGGTCATTCCGGCCGGTTCCTATTTTTGCGTATTTCCTTGATTTTTAATGGTAGGAAAATAAAATAACAATACTTCCCGACCTCGAAAAAATCTGGGAAAATTTATAAAGTTGGATTGGATTTTTGCCAACCTATGTGCAAAATTTCAGCTCAAAGATACCAAGAAATGAATTTTTTAGAGGGGGGGTGACAGCTGGGACCTAGTAGTGTCTACCCTGCCAGAGCTGCAATAACACTTATAGCTCTTTAGGGGGGTGCCCCCTGACTGGCCATGGGGCGCGCTGGCTGGCGCCCATAGGCCTGCCGCGGGGGATTTGTGGGCTGCTGCTATGCTCGGACTAACGTGGGGGGCCTCATGGCCCGAAGTAACGCCGCCATCGATGACCCGTTTTCCGGCCGGCGACGACACGATTCGGCCACCGTCCCTGTGACCCGCTCCAAGCCGTTGGGCGCGTTGGGGCTGCTTATCCGCGGCTGCGGGCGCGCACGCACTCTGATTTGCCAGCGCTCGTTCCAACCAATAGGCAGCCCCAACGCGCCCAACGGCTTGGCGCGACGTCACGATTCCGGCCACCGTCCCCGGGACCCGCTCCAAGCCGTTGGGCGCGTTGGAGGACTGCTTATCCGCGGCGTGGCGCGCTGGGGCCTCTAACAAGCCGCGCTCGTTCCAAGGTGCTGGCAGCTGACGCGCGCCTTCAAGCTTGCCGCGACGTACCGGTGGCGGTGGCCGGGAATCCCTGCCCGTCACCCGCTCCAAGCCGTTGGGCGCGTTGGGGCTGCTTTATCCGCGGTCTCGGGGCGTGGGGCCTTAAAACAGGATTCCCCTCGTGCCAAGGTGCTGGCAAGCCCCAACAGCGCCAACGGCTTGGCTGCTACGTAACGGCGACGTCCTGATTCCGGCCAACGCTGCCGTGACCGCTCCAAGCCAGTTGGGGCGCGTTGGCGGTATCTGCTTATCCGCGGTCTCGGGTGTGGGGCATTAACACAGGGATTCCCCTCGTGCCAAGGTGCTGGCAGCCCCAACGCGCCCAACGGTCTTGGTCGCGAACGTCACGGCACGCGGGTGGACGCTGCCTGTGCTCGCAAGCTGGAGGCATGGCCGACGTGTCTGGTGCGGGACCGCTGAGCTTGGGGATTTGCGAGGAGAGCTGTACCGCGTGGGCGTGCTGCATTCAGTTGCTGCGCTCGTGCACAAGGTGCTGGCTCCTCCTCGCCATCCCCAAGCTCCTGCGCGAATGTGCCCGCTGCCGAGGCCTGGCCTCCGTCTTCCGAGTGAGGCAGATAGGACCCCCGAATGATTGTCATGTTGCTCCACCCCCGCGGCCTGTCCCTTCGAGATCCGCCGGCGTCCCCACGCGGCTTGTTGCGTGTCCTTCGAGATCCCCCGCGTCTACCCCGCGGCTTGTTGCTTGTCCCTTCGAGATCCTTCGCGTCCCCCAGCGGCGTGTAGCTTGTCCTTTCGAGGATCCTTTCGCGTCCAGCGGGTGGCGGGCACGATCTCTCTCGGGTGGTTTTCCACTTGCCCTCGTGGCCGTGGTTCGCTCGTCGGGATTGTTGTCGCGTGTACGCAGAGTCGCTATGAGCGGTAATTGGGCTGTCCGTGTCGGGGCAGGCTCCGTGATCTGTGCACCGAACTGTCGGCTGACTGCCCCCATCACTTCCTCAAGCCCAAGGCCCTGGGTGCCTTGCGGCGAGGCGGGGGTTCCTCTGCTGCGTACCCACTTCGGTGGGACATTTGAAAATGTGAAGCTGTCCCTCTCCCGCCGCGCGCCTCAACGGGGGCGCCGGGTTGCGAACTTAGCAGCGGGACGCCCGTGTTCCAGTCGAGCGGAAATCCCGTCCGAACTGGCCCACGCGCGGCTCGCTCGTGCTTTCGGGATGCGGAATTGCGATGCCGGCGCGGGGGCCTCCGCCCCTGCGATCGTCCCGTTCGAGCCGCTCGTGCTCGAATAAGAAAGGACTTTCTCGCCGTCTCGGCCCCTCGTCTCATCGGCGTCGGGGATCAGTGCGGGTCGTGGTGTCGCCAAG
>JAQIZT010000872.1:0-14235 GCA_029228515.1 Populus alba x Populus x berolinensis | reverse complement strand
GCGGCGCCGGCGGCGGTGCCGGATCTCCCGCGACGAGCACAATCCGATCGGCGACGCGCAGGCAGAAGTCAAGCCAGCCTTCGTCGCTGATCGAAGCATGCAGCACCACCTTGTCCGCGGACTGCTCCGCGCGATCCAGGCCGTCCCGGTCGACCCGGCCCGGATCCACGACCCGCAGCCGCGTCGACAGCGCGGTAACCAGTGCACCGGCCACCGACTGCACGGGCGCGTCGGCTCCGACGCCGATCATCACGACAACCACCTCGGGTGACATGGGAGGAGGCACCGCCGGTGGCGGTGCCTGGTGCAACCGGATTGCCAAGGTCCGGACCAGCGCCGTCAGCGCTCCACGTTCGGCGATCCGGTCAAATTGGGCCTTGGTGAGCCGCACCAGCGTTGAGTCGCGCAAGGCCCGAATCGACGCTGAACGGGGCGCGTCGACGAGCAGCCCGAGCTCGCCGACCACCTCGCCGCGGCCGAGTTCTCTAAGCACGATGTCCTGCTGGAGCACCTGCAGGCGACCCCGGCGCACCACGTACAGCGAGTCCGATACGTCACCCGCGTGAAAAAGATACGAACCTGCCTGCAGTTCAAACTCCTCGGCGTGGTGCGCGAGTTCCGCGACGGTGTCCGTGTCCAGTCCAGCGAACAGGGGCAGGCGCCCGAGCAGATCAGCATCATTGGTTACTGCCGGCACCGGCTCGACCGGGGCGGCCACCGGCAGCGGACCCGAAGGCTCGAAACGCGGCTCGAGCGCGGATGCGGGCTCGATCACCTGGGCATGGTGGTTGCAGGTTCTGCCGAGGAATACCGCACCGATCGAGACCGCGAGAAAACAGCACGCGGCCATAACCCATCCCCGCCGTAGCGCCTCCGCGGAAGCGCCATGCTCGGTCTTCCCGATCAAGATCACCAGCACCGCGACGCCGGTCGCCGAACCGAACAGCCGGGCCGCGCCGTTGACTGCCGATGCAGTGGCATAGTTGGCGCCCTCCGGCAACCTGGCCACCGCGGCACTACCCAGCAGCGGCGATACCGCGCCGAGGCCGATCCCCTGCAGCACTTGGCCGGGCAACCAGACCTGGAGGAAGTCGGGTTCGGGCCCGACGCGAAGCAGGAACCACCCCACACCCGCGGCCCAGATGAGACCACCGACCATGACGATGATCCGATGCCCGTGCCGGTCGGCGACGCCGCCGAGCACCGCCGCGACCACGGCAGCAACCAGCGCGGCGGGCGCGACCGCCAGACCCGCTTTCAACTGCGAGTAACCCCATATGTAGTTGAGGTACAGCACCTGGGTCAGGAAGTAGCTATAGGAACCCGCGACGGCGACGGCTGACAGTAGGTTGGCCGCGACGAAGGACCGGATGCGTAGCAACGTCGGATCGATCAGCGGCACGGGGTGAGACCGCGACCCCACCACAAACCCAACCAGAGCGAGCACGCCGGCCCCCAACGAGCCGGTAACTCCCGCGCTCGCCCAGCCCCACTGCCCGCCCTTGACCAACCCGAGAGCCAACAGCCCGAGCGCCATTGCCAGCAGCGTCGCCCCGCGCAAATCGGGTAGCCGCCGACGCCCCGCAGCACGGCTTTCGACGAGCACCCGCGAGGCAACCATCATCATCGCGATGCCCAGCGGAACATTCACCAAAAACACCCACCGCCAGCCTCCCCACGCCACGAGCAGGCCGCCGATCGGCGGGCCCAAACCTGCCGCGATTGCTGCCGCCGCACCCCACAGGGTCACCGCCTGAGCGCGGCGGGCAGTGCCGAAGCCCTCGATGACCAGTGCCAGCGACGCGGGTACCAGCATCGCCGCCCCGAAGCCCTGGAGCACGCGGAAGCCAACCAACGCCTCGACGCTGTCGGCGGCAGCGCATAAGCCGGACGCGAGCGTGAACAGCGCCACTCCGAACACGAATGTCCGCCTGCGCCCGAGCACATCGGCCAGGCTGCCGGCCACCACCAGGAAGCACGCAAAGACGAGGCTGTAGCCGTTGAATATCCACGACAGGCTGCCGATGTCCGCGGACGGGAAGGATCGTCGGATGTCGGGGAACGCCACGGCAACGACGGTCGTGTCGAGGAAAGTCAGGAAGGCGCCGGAAGAAGCGACCAGCAGAACCGCTGTCGGCGACGGCTGGCGGCGTTCGGTCAGCGCGACCAACTCCTGGGCGGCCCAGCGCGGCTGGCCGACGCGCAGGCGGCGACGGGGTGTGCTCGTGGCGATCGAGGGCGTCGGCCCATCGCTCATCGTTCAACCTTCCTGCGGTTAGCGCGATTTGTCCTCGACTCGAAGGCCTTCGCTATCGCGCGTCGTTCCCACCTTGCCTTGAGTGGATGGGGGTTGACCTGGCGGCAGTCTACGGTTAGACGGCCTCCGTATCGATCCGATTCGCCGGGTCGCTTTGACCGAAGTTGCGCGCGCCCAATGCATTAGGAGGTGAGGGGCCAGCGATCATGACCTGATGAGAATCTCGTCGACGCCGATTCTCGTTGAGGCAGTGCATTGTTCACCTGCACGACACTGTCAATTACCGGAGATGCCGGAGACCGGCAAGGTAAAGTCCCGGCCGTGCAAACGAGATTGCGCTTTGCGGGGTGGTTTCTGCCGTTGTCGATGCCCCTGGGAGTCGGCCCCATGAACAGCAATGCGCGGGTTGAGGCAGGGATGCTGCACGTGAAGATGGGGTGGGCCTTTAAAGCCGACATCCCGTTGACGTCGATCACGAGTGTGAAGGCGATCACGAGGGCCGAGGCGAAGACCGAGCGGATTTACGCGCTCGGAGTGCACGTTTGGGGCGACCGCTGGCTGGTCAACGCGTCGTTGGACGGGTTGGTGGTCCTGACGATCGAGCCACCGGCACAGGCGAAGGCGTGGGGAAAGACGCGCTCCCTCAGCGAGTTGTGGGTCAGTGTGACAGACCCCGATGCGCTCATCGCCGCGTGCAAGGCGAACTAGCCGGACCGCTGAGCATCTCGTTCGTGGCTTTCGTTGCAGCGCAACATAATCCCGTAGGCTAGGGCGCATCCTTCGGCAACAACAGCGAACGGACCAAGGGCCGGGACCCGACGGATCGAAGTAACTGGCTGGCCGGGCGGGGCCGCACTTTTTGCGGCCACCAAAACCATCGCCCGAGCAGCACCGCGGCGCTCGGCGTCATGAAGGAGCGCACGATCAGCGTGTCGAACAGCAGACCCAGCCCGATCGTGGTTCCCATCTGTCCGATGACCCGAAGATCGCTGGCGATGAAGGCGGCCATGGTAGCGGCGAACACCAGGCCGGCGAACGTCACGACCGAGCCCGTACCACCCATTGACCGGATAATTCCGGTTTTCAGGCCGGCGCCGATTTCCTCTTTGAACCGGGAGACCAGCAGCAGGTTGTAGTCCGATCCCACCGCCAAGAGAAGGATCACCGACATCGCAAGCACCATCCAGTGCAATTCGATGCCGAGCAGGTCCTGCCAGACAAGGACGGAGAGCCCGAAAGAGGCGCCGAGCGAAAGCAACACGGTGCCCACGATGACGATCGCGGCCACCACGCTTCGGGTGATGATCAGCATGACGATGAAAATCAGACCGGCCGCGGCCATCCCGGCGATCAGGAGATCGTATTTGGCGACTTCTTGTAGGTCCTTGTTCGCCGAGCCGGTGCCGCCCAGGTAGATCTGGGCGCCTTCCAAGGGGGTTCCCTTGATGGCCTCCTTGGCGGCTCGCTTGATGGGATCGACGTGGGAGATGCCTTCGGGGCTGTCCGGATTTCCCTCATGGGAGATGATGAACCGCGCGGCCTTGCCGTCCGGTGACAGGAACATTTTCTCGCCCCGCTGGAAGTCGGCGTTGTCGAAAACCTCGGGCGGTATGTAGAACGAGTCATCGTTTTTCGCGGCGTCAAAGGCCTTTCCCAGAGCGGTCGAATTCTTGCTCATGGTGTCCATCTCGTCGTAGAACGAGGACATTGTGCTGTGCATGCTCAGCGTCATGTTCTTCATGACCTTCATCGACGCGATCTCCGGTGGGACCTGCGCCTGCAGCTGCGGCATCAGCGAATCGAGGACATCGAAGTCTGTCGTCAGAGCTGCCAGCTTCTCGCTGAGCTTGTCGATGCTGTCCAGTGCGTCGAATATCGACCTCAGCGACCAGCACACGGGGATGTCGAAGCAGTGTTTTTCCCAGTAGAAATAACTTCTGATCGGCCGCCAGACATCTTGGAAATCTTCGATCCGATTTCTCAATTCATCCGTCACCGCCGAAACGTCATGCGTGACGCCGTCCATGTGGTGAGTATTTCTGACCAGTTCGCCCATGACGTTATACATGCGCTCCAATGCATCGATCGCTTGCTGCATCGCGTCCGCTTGCGTCAGCATGTCGGCCATGCGGTCCTTCAGATACTTCATGTTCTCGATCTGGCCCGTGTTTTGCATGCTGATCAAGAACGGTATGGAGCTATGCGCGATGGGAGTGCCCAAGGGCCGGGTAATCGCTTTCACCTGCGCGATGCCGGGGATGTGAAAGACGCCTTTGGCCACCCTATCCAAGATGAGCATGTCTGCCGAATTCCGCATATCGTGATCCGACTCGAGCAGCAGCAGCTCGGGATTTATCCGCGCCGACGGAAAATGGCGGTCCGCTGCCGCGTACGCGATATTAGACGGCGTATCGTCAGGCAAGTAGAAGCGAAGGGCGTAATTTGGCTGGTATCCAGGCAGGGCCAGCAGTCCGATCAGAGCCACCGCCACCGACACCACGAAAATCGGTGCGGGCCAACGAACAATCGCGGTTCCCGCCCGTCGCCATCCCCGAGTGTTCATGTCTCGTTTGGGGTCACAAAGGCGCAGGAAACTGCCCATGGTCAAGATGGCGGGCGCCATCGAGAGGGCGCCGAGGACGGCGACAAGCACGGCAATTGCGCACGGAAAACCCAGGGTTTGAAAATAGGGGAAATGAGTGAAACTGAGACAGAACATTGCGCCGGCGATGGTCAGACCCGAACCCAAGACAACATGGGCTGTGCCGTGATACATCCGGTAGATCGCCGTTTCTCTATCGGTACCGGCCTGACGCTCCTCTTGGTAACGGCCAAGAAAGAATATCGCATAATCAGTGCCCGCGGCGATGATTATCAACACGACCAGGTTAACCGCGAACGTCGAAAGCCTGATGACGTCATAGTGGGCCAGAAAGGCGACCATTCCCCGGGCGGCACCCAGCTCAATAAACACCATAGCCAGGACGACGATCACGGTAACAATAGAGCGATAGAAATAGAGCAACATCAAAAAAAGCACCGCGACACTGATCAGGGTGACTTTCGCGATACTTTTGTCGCCGACCTCGGACTGATCGGCCGTGACCGCCGCGGGGCCCGCGACATAGGCCTTGACCCCGGGCGGTGCCGGCGTGGTGCTCACGATGTGCCGCACGGCCTCGACGGACTCGTTCGCCAGGCTCTCACCCTGGTTACCGGCAAGAAACACCTGGACGTAGGCGGCTTTGCCGTCTGAGCTTTGCGAGCCGGCGGCCGTCAGGGGATCCCCCCAGAAGTCCTGGACGTGCTCGACATGCTTCTTGTCCTGCGAAAGCTTGCGGACCAGCTCGTCGTAGAAACGGTGGGCCGCATCACCAAGCGGCTTGTCGCCTTCGAGCACGATCATGACCGCGTTATCGGAATCAAATTCGTGGAACACCTGGCCGACGCGCTTCATCGCCTGCAGCGACGCCGCCCGCTGGGGGCTCACCCCTACCGTGTGTCCTTTTGCCACCGCTTCGAGTTGCGGCACGGCGATATTCACAATGGCGGTGAGCCCCAGCCAGAACAGGACGATCGGCACCGCAAACCGGTGGATCGTCCGCGACAGCAAAGGTGGGCCCGACGGTGGTTCGGGTCGGTCGCTCATGCCGACTTCACCAGGCAGTACGTCTGAGCTTTCACTCCGTGAATGGCCCTTTCGTCTTTGACGACCCCATTCACGATGATGCGACAGCCGATAAAGTCTTCGTCGCTCTGAGCCACCACGTTGACACTGACTGAGGGCGCCGTCGTGGTTACCGAAAGCGACCATGGAATCGTGGTGTTAAGAATCTGCTGCGGCTGAGCATCTACATCTAAGTAGTTGACGGTTGTGATGGCACCGGTAACGCCGAAGACTTCGTAGGTCACCTGCTTGGGGTTAAACGGCTTGGTGTCATCAGACATGGCACTGACCGCCGGCGGGCGGGGGTCAACGCCGAAGATGCCGCGGACCCGATAGACGGCCAACCCCACGACAGCCACCACGGCCACGATGACCAGTGGGATCCACATTCGTGTTACCGCGCTCGTAACCGAAATGCCTCTCACCCAACGCCTTCCGTTATCCCCTCGATTACTCTTGGCTGGGCTTCCCTTGAAAACACGGGCTCCCTTTACGCTGTCTCCGGTCGTATCGCCGTGATCTTCTCGTAGTCGACGGTTTGCAGCAACCTGGCTGAAACTGCGTCGACGTCGGGCGCCTGTTGCCTCACGTCAAGGTGAACCGCCCCGGCGTGTGCGGTCACTTTGTTTTTGAGCTCCCGACCGGACCGTGGGGCCGGTGTTCACCGTAGTGGGCCGCCTCCGGTTCCGCTGGTGAAAGTCTCGGCACTTTTCGTAATGCCGGTGGCGGTTTGGATCAATGATGCGTCGGCCAGGGGCGTGTTCTTCAGCGCCGTAATTTGGCGGCGGTCTCGGGCGGATGCTCCAGCTGCTACGTGGTGGTGCCATTTGCCCGAATTGGTTCTAATGGCTACCCGATGAGCGCTGTGGACTTGTCGCCGGGGGCCGGGGTGGGTGGGCATGGCCAGCAAAGCCCTTGCGGAGCACCGGCATAGCCCATGGATAACCCATCCGGCGACCAGATCGAGTAAAAATTCACCCTGACCGGCATGAACAGCTTGTGGTCCCGGCTGGGATCGAACCAGCGACCTTCCGCGTGTGAAGCGGACGCTCTTCCACTGAGCCACGGGACCGGCGCCGAGAGGCGAACGACGTCGAAGACTAGCACGAACGGCCGGCTACCAGCACATGACTTATCCGCCCTCAGGGGTCGCCCTATAGCGTAGAGCGACAACGGCCTAGAGATTTGTGCACGCCCGCTCAGGTGGACTATCGTCGTCCTTCGCACCGGGCGACGATCTCGCCCGTTGCGCGCGGATGTAGCGCAGTTGGTAGCGCATCACCTTGCCAAGGTGAGGGTCGCGGGTTCGAATCCCGTCATCCGCTCGAAGGTGCAAGAGGCATCAATCCCAGCGGTGGAGTGGCCGAGTGGTGAGGCAACGGCCTGCAAAGCCGTGCACACGGGTTCGATTCCCGTCTCCACCTCCGAAATTTTCCTCCCAGCGCGATTAGCTCAGCGGGAGAGCGCTTCCCTGACACGGAAGAGGTCACTGGTTCAATCCCAGTATCGCGCACCACAGTTTGCGCAGTTAAAATGCCATACATAGCCTTGCTATTAAAGTGATGCAATAGCTGTCATCTCAAAGCCCTGTCAGACTCTTGGGCCCCAAGGGTCGACCTTGATGTACTTCGTCCGTGAGGATTGACGTGGGTGCTGCTCTGGTCCTGGCCGCCGTCGCGGTCGCGTGCTCATCGCCCGCACCTCCCGTTGCCGCCGACCCTGAGGCGCTGCCGTTTCCGGTAGGTCAGTTGGGGACGGCGATCCACGCGAAGGCCGCGAGCGGCGCGACCGCCGATGTCACCCTCAACAGCGCGACTTGGTTACCGGCCGGCTGTGCTGGCGGCTGGGAGTGCAACGTGATCGAGCTGACCATCGCCGGCACCTCGCCGAGGCCGTTCACGTACGACGACGCATATATCGTGTCCGGATATGGCGGCGGTGACCAGCCATTCACCCATCCGAACGACGACCACTGGCTTGGTGCCGACTACAACGTCAACTACACGAAGATCGGCAAGCTGCCGCCGTTGCGCAAAGGCACGGTGACAGCCGGCCAGACCGCCCACGGGTTCATCGGCTACGGCTGCAATCTGTGCGGCAACCACGACCTCTACATCAAGATGATCGATCCCGATACCGAACATCCACTGACTGCGGGCCCCTTCGGCGTCGTCGAAGCCGGCTGGAAGACCCACACGTGACAGCCCCACCTGGCGGATGCGCCTTTCCGCACTCAACTTGCCGAGATGCAACTGGTTGATATCCGTCTAGCGACTGCAGGAGTTGCCATCTCGGTAATCGGCCTCACACTCTGCTACTGGGCATAAACCGGAATCGCCTATCGAGACGATGCGCTTAGTCGCTGGAAGGCAACTGGGTCGTCCAGCAGATCTCCAGCTCCTTCTCCAGCAGCTTCTTTGCCTGCTCTCCAGAAGCCAGGTTTGCGCGGCTCCTCGGCGCATACGCGACGTAATCTGTCCCAGGTATCAACGTCGTCTTCAACGTTGTCCTTTGATGGGTGCTTCGCTGGTAATCCACTCCGAGCTTGAATGGAACAGCTCCATTCATCGCAAGCCCGATCGACAGTCTTCCGTGAGTTTCTTGCCCGAAGTCCATAGTCCAGTTTCTGGTGTCCACTTTTGGCAGGCGACCCAATCCCCATGGATAGTGAACAAGTTTGACTACTTCGCTATAGGACCGCTCGCAGTCATCATCGGCCTGGGGCACTCTGCGTGTATCCATTTTATTCGGGTCAGCTTCGAACAGCTTCGCCCGGAAACCATATGACACCTCGGTACCGTTGACCAATGTCTTGCCCGGTAGGAGTTGATACTTGGCGGGGATCACCGTCTCGACACAAGCCTCACGCGCGATGTATTCGTCCGTCACACTGACGTCTATCTTGAAACCGGCGCCGGCACCAATTCCAAGTACCTCGACAGTCATGTCGGCGCCCTGGCGATCTCCCCGTTCCGTGGTGTAGCTTGCCACGCAGCCCTCCGGCCTGGGGCGATGCAGGCGCCAGATAGGCACCATAACTGGAACGGGAGCGGGAGGGTCGGGGTCGGGCACGAACTCCACCCGCGCCTTTCCTAAACCCAGGAAACCTCCGCTCCTCCAAATCAATTCGGGTCCAATAATGGTGTCTCCGTAGTTCACACCACCCAAGGACGCGGTCGCCAGGTTTATCCCCACTTCGTCGAGGCCACGGCGTCCGAAGACAATGCGCGTTTCTTCATTAGTTACCCGCGTGATCCCGGTTACCTGCCACTGATCTGCAGGCTGCACCAGCGACGAAGTCAGCTCGTAGCCCCCAGTAAATGTCGCTTGCCACTCATCCGCGCCTGCTCCTAGCTCCTCAATGAGTTGGTCGGTCAGCACCTCGACATCGGCATTTACTTCAACTTGGCTCGGCTCGCGCGCCAAGTCCCCGCCATGCAGTGGAATAAGCACCGAGAGCGACTCGTCCTGACCCGGCACTACTTCGAGATTTTCGATTACGACTGGACCACCGTCCTTGGTCACCGCTCGCACGGTACTCGCGTCCTCGCTTCGTCGCTAGATCCGCAACAACCCTGGCCGCGGGCCGGGAGGTGGCGATGCCGGGGTAATCGCCCCTAGCCGAGCGACCCCGCGCCCGCGACACCGGATAGGGGATAACGCGACACCGGTTTGGGAATAATAGGGGTCTCGGTAAGGGGGTTGCATCGCTGTGTCCCTTAAGCGCGTCGACGAGTTAGAGCCCGGCGACCGGATACGGATGAAGATCGGGCGTGCCACCGTCGTCGCGGTCGAGGCCCTCCCCGACGATCGCACCTTGATCACTTTCGCTTACGGGACGAAAGGCGCTGCCGACAACGATCTGACGGTCGATGTCCTCGACGAGGACGAGTGGGGCTAGTGAAAAGCGGCCGCCCCTGAATCAGTGGCACCGCCCGCCGATCACGGTCGACCAGAATAGCGTTGCGCCGCAGTATAATTCACCCGGTGAGGATCGTCGGGAAGGGAGTGCGATCCGCAGGCAGGTCGGCGGGAAAGCATGGCGAAATCCCTTGCAGTGTCGGCGCATAACCGGGCTGATACCTAGCAACGATCTGCAGGATGTAGCCGTCGGGGGCATAGCCGAATCGGTTGGGCTTGTAGAAGCCGTCCCGCTCGTATACCTGCCAGCCCCAGCTCTTCCAGATATCACCGGCCTTGGCGACAATCATGTTCGTGTCCACGCCGGCCGGCAACATGAGATCGCCATTGGTCGCGAATTCCATTGGTGGCGTCTTTGTTTCGACATCCTTGCACGGGTGCACGGTACCGCCGCCGCTGTAGCGGCTGGCGTCCAGCGTGGTGCCGGGCGGCAACGCCTCCAGGGTCTTCTTGAGGTAGCCGATCACCGTATCCTGAGCCTGCTGTTGGGTTTTCGGGATCACCGGTTCCAGCTTCCATCCGGGCGGCGGTGGTGGTGTTGCTTCCATGGAAGATCCTCCAAGAGCAGTAGCGCCGGTTGGTGTGGGCGGCCCCAGCGGACGGTCGTGGCCGCAGGCGACGACGAGCGCGATCATCACCAGAGCACCGAAAACACGCGCACGGCTCACCGCTTAGCCTCCCCCGCCGTTCGGAATGGCCTGGGGCGGTGGCACACCGGCGATCACGGCGCCCAGATTGAGCAGCGCCGGGTTTCCCTCGCTCCAGTAGCTGCTGTGCGCCGCCACGCTCGGCGTCAGCCCGAGCGGGTCACTGCTCGGTCCGGCAGCCGCGAACAGCCGCGTCGCCCCGAAGTCGTTGGCCGCCGGATCGTGGCCCAGGGTCATGTCGGTCACCAACTCGATGATGTCATTGCGGGCCCGCATCGCATAGACATTCGCACCCGGTTCCAGGTTCAGGTCGCCGGCATGCTGGACGAGCATCCCGGGGCTGCCCACCGCGATGACGTTGTTGGCGTCGAGATGATGGCCTCCGGATGCGGCCGCGCCGACCAACGTTGAGCCGTAACTGTGCCCGATCACCGTGTCGATCGAGGGCGCTCCCACGTGGGACGCGCGCTGCCCGCTCTCGAACGCATCCAACGCGCCCCCGCCCGCGCGGGCCCGATCGGGCCACGCCGCCTCGAAGAGATCCATCGGACGGTCGTAGCCCATCCAGGTCGTCACCGCGACATCGCCCGGCCTCAAGTTCGGGTCGGCCGCCATCGCGGAGTTGTACATGGCCAAAGACTTCAGGTCGCTGCCTTCGAAGGTCGCGAGGTCTTGGCCGGTGCCGGGCACCAAGATCGCATTGCGCCTGGCGTAGTCGGGGTTTCCGATCGCGACCGCTCCGCGGCCCTGGTTATCGATCAGGCCCAGGTAGCGCCGCACACCGTCGTCGCGGTTCAACACGGTCTGCATGGACTGGTAGCCGTCGAGGCTGTGCCGGGCCGCCAGCAGTTGGGGCGCCAGCGCATTGAATTCGCCGGTTGTCGCTTCGTTGTGATCGCCCATGTAGATCTGGGCCGCCAGTGCGTCGACCCGGTGCTGCAGACGGTCGATGTCGGCTTGCGTCTGCTGCGCAAGCTCGGGCAGATGCAGTCGGTTGTAGTAATCCTTGCCGCGGTGATCGGGCGGGTCCCAGGGCATCCCGGGGTGATTCCCGATGTTGTGGTCCTGGCTGTAGAGCCAGTCCTTCTCCTGCGGCGTGAGCTTGTTCCACAGGTCGGCGAACTGCTTGGCATCCTGCGGCAGCGGCTGCTCCAACGCCCGTTGCACGTCGGGCCGGTTGTCATGCGGCCCGGACGGAATGGGCGCGTCGCCGTCGGCCATATTGATCGCCGTCGCCAACTCCTGGTCGACGGCGTTGGCCTCAGCCACGATCGCGTTCAAGCGGTTTTGCAGCTCGACGCGTTGCGTCTGCATCTTCGCCCATTCGGCTGCGGTGTAACGCAATTGGGGAATCGCCAACACCTGACTGGCCGCGGTGTCGAGTTGCAGCCGAGCGGAAGCGACGTCGGCGCGCAACGTCGCGAGCTCGGCCTTGACCTTGTCGATTCCGCCGGCGGCTTTCTCGGCGGCCTGCGCGACGGCGAGCGCTTCGTTGCCATGCGCGTCGAGGTCTTGCCGCACTGCTGCGTTCTGGTGTGCGGCGGCGTCGCGGGATGCGCCCTCCCAGGTGGCGAACACCGAGAGCGTCGCCAATTCACGGGAGGTGCCGAAGGCGCTCAGCGAGCGCGCGGAGGCCGCGTGGAACACCTCGCGCACCGCTTCGGCGTTCCAGCGGTCAACGTCTGCGACCGATAAGGCCATACCCCACTGTTCTCAGCCGCGGCCACCGAGCGCGGCGGCCCTGGTAGCGACCCCGGCAAGTGCACGCGCTCGCTGCGCCTCGGCCGCCGCATGCAGGACCGCGGCGTCTTGCAGCGCGAATCCGTGATCGCCGACCTTGCCCACTAACGCCTGCGCCACCGGCAGCCATCGCGCCGCACGGGCGCTGAGTGCCACCGCCGACCTGCCGGCCCATCCGTACTGAGCCGCCTCGATCCGGTTGTCGGACGTGAGGAGCCCTGCCGCCAGCTCCTCGGCCTGATCGCTCACCTGCCTTCCCGAAACCGTCAGCTGCTCCACATCGATCTTGATGTCAGGCACCGTCGGATCTCCTTCCCGGCAAGCGATCACGCCAGCACTACCTGCCCCCACCGCCAAGCCAGGAGCTCTGCAGCGGTGGCCGCGAGGCTACGCATCTGCGGAGCGTAAGCACGCGGGGCGCCCGGCGCACTTCACCCTTGTGCAGGCGGCGGCGCCTCGGAGACGGCGCGGGTCGGCGCCGGCGGGGACCAACATGCCGAAAGTTGCAACAAACCGGGCGAAGAGAGCCCCCGGGTATGAACTTGGCGGCGATTACAAACTAAAGGCTTTGCTCCTGGCCCGTTGAACACGTGAACAAGAGGAAGGCGGTATGGATTTCTAGGGAAAGGTAAACTCCCGGATTTGTTATAGGGCAATGAGAATTCCGCAGTACGGCTAACAAGGAAATAACAGACTTCAGGATTTATCAATAATTTATTGGTCGCCTCAAATGTCACACCCGCCCCAGGTCACCATTCACTGCGAGCCGAGGCGGACGGCAATTCCGCGGGCGAGCGCGGGTGGGCAAGAGTCGAATGGGTGCGGCCGTCCAAGCCGGCGCCGACCCCCCGGCGGCAGCGGACGAAGATCTGCAAAAGGTACTCCGAACTGCAGATTTCTACTCGAACAGGGTGGCCATGCGGCTCTCGCCGTCCTTGGGAGAATCGCACGAGGTGCACTGCATTCCGGCGCCGTTGCCGAAGCACTGGCTGGTGCAGTCGGCACTACCGATGCCGATCGTCAACAGGAACGCCCCGACTGACGCTACAAAGAGCGCTGCGACCGTCTCCATTTTTTACCTCCCACCCAACCCTGAATTAATTGTGAGCCGTATACCACCAACTCAAGGCGTCTAATCAATAAAAATGGACCTAATTATCACCAACGTCAAGTTCAAATTAAAAATAAATCAAGATCAGTTGCTCGCGACTCTCGAGCGGATCAGAATTTTCAATGATCAGCCCATTCCGGCAAGACGACCCGCCGTGTTGTGCGGTACGTGCCCGGTGATGCGGACGTCTGGCCTGCGCTATCCGGGGAACCGTGGGTCCGGCGCGGCGCCATGAAAGTCGGCGGGTGCGGCAGCAACAGACGCCCGCCTGTCGACCAACGCGCGGCGCGGCCGCACGCGTGGTGTCGGGCACTGAGGGGATGCAAGAGCCGTCGTCACCGAGTCGCCGGGGACCCGTTACGGGTCACCGCAATAGCATTGGGACACAGGCTGATTCGGCCGCCGCGCGCAGGCTTGGGCTACAAAGAGTTAAGGGATGTCGGCCGAAAAATTAAGTGAAGCGGCCACCGAGGATCCTCCCGGTGGCCGCCTCGTCGGCCATTAAATGATGCTAGCTTTCGCCCGCGATTCGCGTGCCGTTTTCGCGAGTTCTTCCAGAGATCCGAAATCGCGTAGCGACCGCCCGCAACGGCGCAGGTCACAGCCCTCGCCAACCGCCGTCGGTCGACGACCTCGAGTCGAGCGGCATCGCGGCGCGTGATGCCGTGTGGCTGCCCGTCTTTCAGCGGGCCAGTGGCTTGTAGAAGACCACGCCGTTGCCCTTGTTGTCGTAGACCACGGCACGGCGCTCGTGGGCATCGTCGTACGGGCCCTTCACGATGCCGCCACCGCTTGCCTCCACAGCCTTGGCCGCCGCGTCGACATCGGCGGTCTTGATCCCGACGACGACCTGCCCGGGTATGGGATGGTCAACGTCCGTCGCCAGGGCGAG
>JAQIZT010000871.1:7500-14293 GCA_029228515.1 Populus alba x Populus x berolinensis | reverse complement strand
ACGACAGCAAGGTCCAGCGGGGGCTGATCCGCTGCTGCCGCTTTTTCCCACTGCTGGCATCGCTGCCGCTGCCCGCTGGGCCGCGAAGGCAGGCCCGCTCCCGCGGGCCACGACAGCAATCCAGCGGGGGGCTGTCCGCGCTGCCAGATTTTTCCCACAGCTGGCTAAGTCGGCTGCCTGCAGAGTGTGCGTAGCCTCTCCCGCGCGGGGGGCAGGCAAGAGCCGCTAGGGGGCAAGGCCCGAAGGCAGCACCCCCCGGCGGGTAAGATAGCCAGCCAGCAGGGGCTGTCCCCATGCGTCAGCCACCCCGTTGCGCAGCGCGGCATGGAAAATCATTTGGGCCTTGCGCGCCGCGCGCGCACTCAATCGCCCAAGAGCCCAAGGGCCCCCCAAAGGGCCCCAGGGCCCCATCAGGCCCCAGCGCCCCAGCGCCAAGCGCAGACGCACGTTGCCAGCGGGCTGCGGGCGCGCTTGCGCTGGCTGTAGCGCAGCGTGTGATTTTTATTTGGGCGGTGGTCGGAAATCGGGTCGTTCGCCGGCCCCGGAAAACGGCGTCATTCGATGGCGGCGTTTCTTCGGGCCGTGAGGCCCCCCACGTGTGTAAGCAGCAGACTCGCAAATCCCCCGCGGCAGGCCTATGGGCCGCCAGCCAGCGCGCCCATGGCCAGTCGGGGGGCACCCCCCTAAAAGAGCTATAAGTGTTATTAAGCAGCTCTGGCAGGGGCAGACTTACTACTAGGTCCCAGCTGTCACCCCCCCTCTAAAAAAATTCATTTCTTGGGTATTTTGAGCTGAAATTTTGCACATAGGTTAGGCAAAAATCCAATCCACCTTTATAAATTCCCAGTATTTTTTCAGAGGTCGGGAAGTTATTTTTTTTTTTATTTTCCTACCATTAAAAATCAATGGAAATACGCAAAAATAGGAAACTGCCCGGAATGGACCCCCAAATTCGGCTGGCAGCCTCACTAAAATAGTTGGCTGATTTTACTGGATTTGGATTACACACGTGGAAAGCATGACGTTTTTTGGCGGGATGCGGGAAATCCCGGCAGCGCGCATGCCGCGGCCACGGAAGGAGCCCCGCCCTGGGAAACTCTTGCTTTCACGGTCTTGGCCTCCCTCACGCATGGCTAGGGCTTTCTAATCCCCCCCATCAGCAGTTGTGGCCGATAGGGCAGTGATTTGAACGTCGCCGCCGGGTAATCGCACCCGGCCGACGCGGGGAGGAAGAGATCTCGTCTTCCAAGATAGCGAAACAACACATCAGAGTTTTGTTGATAGGGCAGAGTATTGAATGACTCGTTGCGGGCAGCCAGCTGATAGGGCCTCCAGCTGCACAAATCCGCGCTGCCGATTTTTACGACGTTGCCGATTTGTCTGGATACAGCCCCTCGTTCGTCCGCGCTGCCGATTCCAACACTGCCTGCTCGTGTCTGAAACAGCCCCTGTTTTCGTTCAGCGCGTCCCTTGACGAATTTTCCTGCCTTAGCCTCGACAGCCCAGCGTCCAGCCCGTGTTTCGTGTAAACAAATCTGACGGATTGCAGATTTTCCCCGACGGGCCTCCAGCTGCGGATCTCCGCGACGTGGAGGTGGGAGGGGTCGGGTGTTGCCGATTTTTTTCCCACCTGTTGGCAATCGCTGACGCTGCATAGGCCCCCATAGTCTTTTTCGTTCACGCCTATGGAGATCTATAATACAGTCCTGGAACATCTATCGCCAGCACAGGCTGCCGTATTCTGCCGACTTACTACCCATTTCGTCGGCTTGCTGCCGTATTCCTTACTCACTGACCCGCTGTGTCTGTAAACTAGCCCCTGCTTCCGCTCATGCGCTTCCCCTTGACGAATTTTTCCTTGTCCTGGCCTGGACAGTCCCAGTCGTCCAGTCCCAATGTTCGTCAAAAAATCTGCTGCTGACGATTTTTCCCATCTGTTGGCATAGCTGCCACTGCCCCAGTGTGTGTCTAGGCCCCCAGTCGTTTCCGTCAAGCCCTGGGGACTATAAATTCGTTCCGGACTCATCGCCAGTCACCGGCTGCCGATTCTGCCGACTTCTCTCGTATTTCGTCGGCGCTGCCGATTCCAACTACTGACTGCTGATTGTTCTGAACAGTCCCCTGTTTCAGTCAGCGCGTGTTCCCCTTGACCCGAATTTTCCTGCCTGGGCCTAGACCTTGCCCTAGCGTCCAGCCCGGTGTTTCGTCAACTAAATTCTGCAGCTAGCCGATTTTCCGCCGACAGGCATCCAGAGCTGCGGATCTCCCGCGCGACCTGCCGACTTTTTTCCAATTGTTGGCATTCGACTGCCCTGCCTACGGCCCCCAGTCTTTTTCGTCACGCCCTAGGACTATAATCAGTCCCTAGACTCATCGCATGCACAACGGCTGCCGATTCTTGGTCCGATTTCGATCGGCGCTTGCCGATTCACAACCCCTGCCCGCTGTGTCTGAACAGCCCCTGCTTCGTCAGCGCGTTCCTCGACGATTTTTCCTGCCTGGCCTGGACAGCCCAGCGTCCAGCCCATGTTCGTCAAAAAAATTTGCGCTGCCGATTTTTCCCATGCCCCAGCGTGTGTCTAGGCCCCCAGTCGTTTTCGTCAAGCATGGGACTATAAATCGTCCGGATTCATCGTTCAGCACCTGCTGCCGATTCGACGACTTTGCCGATTTTCGTCGGCGCTGCCGATTCCAGCACATGATGCTGTGTTCCGAACAGCCCCTGTTTCAGTCGGCGCATCCCTCGACGAATTTTCCTGCCTGGCTCGGACATGCCCAGCCTGGTTTGGATGGTGGGCAGAGTCCATGCCCGTGTTTCGTCAAGCAAATCTGCGTGCCTCCGTATCTTCCCCGTCGGGCCTGCAGCTTGCACAATTCTGCGTCTGACCGATCTACCCTTTGGTGAGAATGGCTGCCACTGCCCCAGATGTCTTGACCAACAGTCTTTCTCTTCAAGCCTTGGACTATCCAGTCACTCGATGATCCCGGGCGAGCGCTGCGACATCAGGTCCCATCCCATCCCAGCCTCCTCGTTCACGCCGTGCACTAGAGGGGCCGGGGGTGGGACCGAATCGGAGCGACATGGGGCTGTAATCATCAGGTGGATGCGTGGTAGCAAGGGCCATCTCTGTCCACTTACCTATACCGCCGTCGCCGTATGTTTAAGTCGTCTGCACAAAGGATTATACACGCCTTGCTCGGTGGGAATTGTACTTCATAGGCGGCCCGCGCGGCTCTTTCGCCGCTGAGGGCTTGGCCGCGGCACGTAGCCGTCCGGGACGCCAAGAGGCTCCCTACTGCAGTGTCATAGGCATTATCGGACGCGCGCAGCGCACGCGTCGCATCTAGCTTACGGATTCTGATCTTAGTAGGCTGTTCAGTCATAATCTCACAACGCTACGGGTCTTAGCTTTCGGCTGCCACTTGGCTTTTCAACCAAGCGCGATGTGATGACCAATTGTGCGAAAATCTAACGGTTTCTCTAGTTACATAGGTTGCGTATTACTATTGCGACCAATGTCATCAGTAGGTAAAAACTAACCCTGTCTCACGACTGGTCTAAATACCCATGCTCACGTTAACCCTAGTTGGTGGTCTTTGTGTGAACAATTCCAACACGTGGTGAATTCTGCTTCACAATGATTAGGAAGAGCCGGACATCTGAATGGATCAAAATGCAAGACGTCGCTATAGTAAACGCTTGGCTGCCACAAGCCAAGGTTATCCCTCGTGAGAACTTTTCTGACACTCCTCTAGCTTCAAATTCCGAAGGTCTAAAGGATCGATAGGCCACGCTTTCACGGTTCGTATTCGTACTGGAAATCAGGAGATCAAACTGTAGCTTTTACCCTTTTGTTCCATCACGAGATTTCTGTTCTCGTTGATGCTCATCTTTAGGACACCTGCTGTTATCTTTTAAACCAGATGTGCCGCCCCAGCCAAACTCTCCCACCTGACAATGCTTCTTCCGTCCCGGCCTCGGCCGCCACTGAAGCGGCATTGTGGGTCACTAAAAAGCAGGAGGCCAGACGTCCCCGCCCCTCGATTCACGGGAATATAGTAAAAAAATAACGTTAAAAGTAGTGTTATTTCATCTTCGACGAAGCTCCCACTTATCTGTATCACTCTCTCAAGTTCATTTCACAAAGTCGGACTAGAGTCTAAGCTCAACTGGTCTTCTTTCCCCGCTTGATTCCGCCAAGCCCTGTTCCCCTTGCTGTGGTTTCGCTTGGTATTAGTTGAAAGGGCACAGTGGTGATTCTAGTTTAATCCATTCATGCGAGTCACTTCAATTAGCTTGCTACGACTGGCATTTGGCTACCGTTAGAGAGTCTCCTAGTTACTCCACCTCCAGACCGTCCTTACACGCGCGCTAAGGTTGAATTTCTTCACTTTTTTGAGTCATTTCTAGAGCACTGGGCAGGAAATCATCATTGCGTGACTGTACTCCGCCAGTGACCATCGTCTAATGCATTTCGTTTTTATTTAAATCAGTCTGTTTCCCCTTGTCTCGCTAGCAAGTCTGAGTCGACTGATTCGTGCACTGCACGGGGAAGGGCCCCGAAGCGCGCACGCCTTCCCATGTCGTCGTCCCTCTCGGCCGGCAACGCGACGGTATCCCGCTCTCGCCTGCGGGAGCTAGCTCCGAGCTAGTACACCGACTTAGCGAACTTGGGTTCGGGACTGGGACCCCCGTTAGCCCAGCTCCTCAGAGACAATCCTTTTCCCGAGGTTACCGGATCCATTTTGCCGACTTCCCTTGCTCTTCATTGTTCTCAGCGACCAGAGGCTGTTCACCTTGGAGACCTGATGCGGTTATTGAGCTCCCGATCGTGGACGTTAGTGTGAGGGCCATCCTCGCGTCCTCCGGATTTTCATAGGGCCGCAGGTGGAGCGCTACCGGACACCACGCGACGTTGCGGTGCTCTTCCCAGCCGCTGGGATCCCTACCTTCGACTTAAGTCGTTTCCAGGGTGGTGCGGGCCATGTTAAACAGAAAAGATAACTCTTCCCGAGGCCTCCCGCTTGACGTCTACGGAATCCCTAACGTTGGCCTGTCAGCCGCCACGGTCCGGTTCAAGTGAATTTTATAACGCTCGATTCCCTTTTCGAAGCTCCGAGCGCGAAACGCGCTGTCGGACGCGGCTTCCCTCCAGTCTTTTTAGGATCGATCATTAATACCTCAAGTGCAAGTGCCGTTCACATGGAACCTTTTCCCCTCTTTCGGCCTTCAAATGTTCTCATTTGAATATTTGCCTACTACCACTCAAAGATCTAGCACCGACGGCCGCTCCGCCCGGGCTCGCTGCACCAGGAGTTGCAAGCCGACCTTGTCCTTGCGCCTCTCCTTATGCGTCACTCGGGGCCTAGCGCTTGCCCCCCTCGACGGCCGTGTATAGGTACGCGACGCTTCTTGCTGCCATCCACTTTCGGGGATAGTTGATTCTGGCATGGTGAGTTGTTACACTACTCCTTAGTGGATTTCGTACTTCCTTATGACCATCCGTCCTGCTGTCTTAATCGGACCAACTTCCCTTGTGGGTTCTAGGTTAGCGCGCTAGTTGGGCCACCGTAAAAAAATACCGGCTTCCGGTTCTATCCCGCATCGGCAGTTCTGTCTGTACACTAAAAATGCACCTAATTGAGAGCTCTCGATTCCGTCGGCCGGCATAAGGCTCAACGAAGCCAGCCGCTTGCGTTCCTACCTATTTAAAGTTTGAGAATAGGTCGAGGTCGTTGCGCCCCCGATGTCCTCTATAATCTATTGGCTTTAACGATTAGAATTTCGCACCGATGCTCCAGCTATCCTGAAGAGAAACTTCGGGTAGGGAAACCAGCTACTAGTTCGTTCGATTATCCTGTTCTTTCGACCCTATACCCAAGTCAGACGAACGATTTCGACGTCAGTATCGCTGCGGGCCTCCACCAGAGTTTCCTCTGGCTTCGGCCTCCGATCTGCATAGTTCACCATCTTTTCCGTGGTCACGAGCAGTCATGCTCTCACTCGAACCCTTATCAGAAGATCAAGGTCGGTCAGTGCGCTGCAAACCCTTCGAGGGGATCCCCGCCAGTCAGCTTCACCTTGCGCCTTACGGGTTTACTCGCCCTAGTTGACTCTGCACCACATGTCGAGACTCCTTGGTCCTGTGTTTCAAGACAGAGGTACGATATGGGGAGCCAACAGAGCGTTTGTCCGGAGCGCGCATGTGCCGGGGCACGCCGTGACGAGCGCGAGCTGCATGTCCTACGATCGCGTTCGACGGCGTTCTCCACGGGCGTTGTCAAAGGCCCGGGCTTTGGCAGCGCCAACGCGATCCGCATACGGTCCACGCCCTCGAGCCGATCGGCGGACCTGGCCGCTACCGTTCCACTATACCGACCGGTATGCGCATCGCTCGGCCTCGCCATTCCACTTCCCTCTCGAAAATTTCAAGCACTTCTTTGACTTCTCTTTTCAAAGTCCCTTATGTCTATCTTTCCCTCCAGGTACTTGATTTTGCCTATTCGTGCTCTTATCGCCCGTATTTAGCCTTGGACGGAATTTTACCGCCCGATTGGGGCTGCATATCCAAACAACCCGTACTCGCAGACAGACGCCTCGTGTGTGTCGCAGGGTCCTGCCAAGACTGGGCTCTCACCCTCGTCGGCGCACCTTTCAAGGGGACTTGCGGACTGTGTCCGCCGTCTTGAGGACGCTTCTCCAGACTACTATTCGGTACGCCGCAGGCTTGTCTCAGATTCTCAAAGTCTGGGCATTTACGGTTAGCTCGCCGTTACTAGGGGAATACTTGTA
>JAQIZT010000871.1:0-2500 GCA_029228515.1 Populus alba x Populus x berolinensis | reverse complement strand
CAGGCAAGAGCGCAGGGGCCCCGGGCCCGAAGGCAGCCCCCCCGCGGGCAAGACAGCAAGCCAGCGGGGGCTGTCCGCGCTGCCGATTTTTCCCACTGCTGGCATCGCTGCCGCTGCCCCGGGCCCGAAGGCAGCCCCCCCGCGGGCACGACAGCAAGCCAGCGGGGGCTGTCCGCGCTGCCGATTTTTCCCACTGCTGGCATCGCTGCCGCTGCCCCGGGCCCGAAGGCAGCCCCCCCGCGGGCACGACAGCAAGCCAGCGGGGGCTGTCCGCGCTGCCGATTTTTCCCACTGCTGGCATCGCTGCCGCTGCCCCGGGCCCGAAGGCAGCCCCCCCGCGGGCACGACAGCAAGCCAGCGGGGGCTGTCCGCGCTGCCGATTTTTCCCACTGCTGGCATCGCTGCCGCTGCCCCGGGCCCGAAGGCAGCCCCCCCGCGGGCACGACAGCAAGCCAGCGGGGGCTGTCCGCGCTGCCGATTTTTCCCACTGCTGGCATCGCTGCCGCTGCCCCGGGCCCGAAGGCAGCCCCCCCGCGGGCACGACAGCAAGCCAGCGGGGGCTGTCCGCGCTGCCGATTTTTCCCACTGCTGGCATCGCTGCCGCTGCCCCGGGCCCGAAGGCAGCCCCCCCGCGGGCACGACAGCAAGCCAGCGGGGGCTGTCCGCGCTGCCGATTTTTCCCACTGCTGGCATCGCTGCCGCTGCCCCGGGCCCGAAGGCAGCCCCCCCGCGGGCACGACAGCAAGCCAGCGGGGGCTGTCCGCGCTGCCGATTTTTCCCACTGCTGGCATCGCTGCCGCTGCCCCGGGCCCGAAGGCAGCCCCCCCGCGGGCACGACAGCAAGCCAGCGGGGGCTGTCCGCGCTGCCGATTTTTCCCACTGCTGGCATCGCTGCCGCAGAGTGTGCGTAGCCTCTCCCGCGCGGGGGGCAGGCAAGAGCGCAGGGGGGCAAGGCCCGAAGGCAGCCCCCCCGCGGGTAAGATAGCCAGCCAGCAGGGGCTGTCCCCGCGTCAGCCCCCGTTGCGCAGCGCGGCATGGAAATCATTGCCGCGCGCGCGCGCGCCCAATCGCCCAAGAGCCCAAGGGCCCCCAAGGGCCCCAGGCCCTCAGGCCCCAGCGCCCCAGCGCCAAGCGCAGACGCGGGCGCGGGCGCGGGCGGGCGCGCGCGCGCGTGTGATTTTTATAGGGCGGTGGTCGGAATCGGGTCGTCGCCGGCCGGAAAACGGGTCATCGATGGCGGCGTTACTTCGGGCCGTGAGGCCCCCCACGTGTGTAGCAGCAGCTCGCAAATCCCCCGCGGCAGGCCTATGGGCGCCAGCCAGCGCGCCCCATGGCCAGTCGGGGGGCACCCCCCTAAAGAGCTATAAGTGTTATTGCAGCTCTGGCAGGGGCAGACACTACTAGGTCCCAGCTGTCACCCCCCCTCTAAAAAATTCATTTCTTGGTATTTTGAGCTGAAATTTTGCACATAGGTTGGCAAAAATCCAATCCACCTTTATAAATTTTCCCAGATTTTTTCGAGGTCGGGAAGTATTTTTTTTTATTTTCCTACCATTAAAAATCAAGGAAATACGCAAAAATAGGAACCGGCCCGGAATGACCCCAAATTCGGCTGGCAGCCTCACAAAAATATGGCTGATTTTACTGGATTGATTTCACGTGGAAAGCATGACGTTTTCTTGGCGGGATGCGGGAAAACCGGCAGCGCGCATGCCGCGGCCACCGGAGGAGCCCCGGGAAAACTCTTGCTTTCACGGTCTTGGCCTCCCCTCACCACCATGGCCGGCCTCTAATCCCCCCCATCAGCAGTTGTGGCCGATAGGGCAGTGATTTGAACGACGCCGCCGGGTAATCGCACCCGGCCGACGCGGGGAGGAAGAGATCTCTTCTTCCAAGATAGCGAACAACACATCGGGAGTTATGTTGATAGGGCAGAGAATTGAATGACTCGTTGCGGGCAGCCAGCTGATAGGGCCTCCAGCTGCACAAATCCGCGCTGCCGATTTTTCCGACGTTGCCGATTTGTCTGAACAGCCCCTCGTTCGTCCGCGCTGCCGATTCCAACACTGCCTGCTGTGTCTGAACAGCCCCTGTTTCGTCAGCGCGTCCCCTTGACGAATTTTCCTGCCTGGCCTCGACAGCCCAGCGTCCAGCCCGTGTTCGTCAACAAATCTGCGCTGCCGATTTTCCCCGACGGGCCTCCAGCTGCGGATCTCCGCGCTGCCGATTTTTCCCACTGTTGGCATCGCTGCCCCTGCCTAGGCCCCCAGTCTTTTTCGTCACGCCTAGGACTATAAACAGTCCAGACTCATCGCCAGCACCGGCTGCCGATTCTGCCGATTTCGTCGGCGCTGCCGATTCCACCCCTGCCCGCTGTGTCTGAACAGCCCCTGCTTCGTCAGCGCGTCCCCTCGACGATTTTTCCTGCCTGGCCTGGACAGCCCAGCGTCCAGCCCATGTTCGTCAAAAAATTTGCGCTGCCGATTTTTCCCACTGCCCC
>JAQIZT010000870.1:5000-14316 GCA_029228515.1 Populus alba x Populus x berolinensis | reverse complement strand
GGAGCGGGTCACAGGGACGGTGGCCGGAATCGGGTCGTCGCCGGCCGGAAAACGGGTCATCGATGGCGGCGTTACTTCGGGCCATGAGGCCCCCCACGTTAGTCCGAGTATAGCAGCAGCCCACAAATCCCCCGCGGCAGGCCTATGGGCGCCAGCCAGCGCGCCCCATGGCCAGTCAGGGGGCACCCCCCTAAAGAGCTATAAGTGTTATTGCAGCTCTGGCAGGGGTAGACACTACTAGGTCCCAGCTGTCACCCCCCCTCTAAAAAATTCATTTCTTGGTATTTTGAGCTGAAATTTTGCACATAGGCTGGCAAAAATCCAATCCAACTTTATAAATTTTCCCAGATTTTTTCGAGGTCGGGAAGTATTTTATTTTATTTTCCTACCATTAAAAATCAAGGAAATACGCAAAAATAGGAACCGGCCCGGAATGACCCCAAATTTGGCTGGCAGCCTCACAAAAATATGGCTGATTTTACTGGATTGGTTTCATGTGGAACGCACGACGTTTTCTTGGCGGGATGCGAGAAAACCGGCAGCGCGCATGCGCGGCCAGCGACGTCGGGCTGGCCCCAGCAGCGCCTAGCCTCTCCCGCGCGGGGGGCAGGCAAGAGCGCAGCTGCCCCGGGCCCGAAGGCAGCCCCCCCGCGGGCAAGATAGCAAGCCAGCAGGGGCTGTCCGCGCTGCCGATATTTCCCACCGCTGGCATCGCTGCCGCTGCCACGGGCCCGAAGGCAGCCCCCCCGCGGGCAAGATAGCAAGCCAGCAGGGGCTGTCCGCGCTGCCGATATTTCCCACCGCTGGCATCGCTGCCGCTGCCCCGGGCCCGAAGGCAGCCCCCCCGCGGGCAAGATAGCAAGCCAGCAGGGGCTGTCCGCGCTGCCGATATTTCCCACCGCTGGCATCGCTGCCGCTGCCACGGGCCCGAAGGCAGCCCCCCCGCGGGCAAGATAGCAAGCCAGCAGGGCTGTCCGCGCTGCCGATATTTCCCACCGCTGGCATCGCTGCCGCTGCCCCGGGCCCGAAGGCAGCCCCCCCGCGGGCAAGATAGCAAGCCAGCAGGGGCTGTCCGCGCTGCCGATATTTCCCACCGCTGGCATCGCTGCCGCTGCCACGGGCCCGAAGGCAGCCCCCCCGCGGGCAAGATAGCAAGCCAGCAGGGGCTGTCCGCGCTGCCGATATTTCCCACCGCTGGCATCGCTGCCGCTGCCACGGGCCCGAAGGCAGCCCCCCCGCGGGCAAGATAGCAAGCCAGCAGGGGCTGTCCGCGCTGCCGATATTTCCCACCGCTGGCATCGCTGCCGCTGCCCCGGGCCCGAAGGCAGCCCCCCCGCGGGCAAGATAGCAAGCCAGCAGGGCTGTCCGCGCTGCCGATATTTCCCACCGCTGGCATCGCTGCCGCTGCCACGGGCCCGAAGGCAGCCCCCCCGCGGGCAAGATAGCAAGCCAGCAGGGGCTGTCCGCGCTGCCGATATTTCCCACCGCTGGCATCGCTGCCGCTGCCACGGGCCCGAAGGCAGCCCCCCCGCGGGCAAGATAGCAAGCCAGCAGGGGCTGTCCGCGCTGCCGATATTTCCCACCGCTGGCATCGCTGCCGCTGCCCCGGGCCCGAAGGCAGCCCCCCCGCGGGCAAGATAGCAAGCCAGCAGGGGCTGTCCGCGCTGCCGATATTTCCCACCGCTGGCATCGCTGCCGCTGCCACCGGGCCCGAAGGCAGCCCCCCCGCGGGCAAGATAGCAAGCCAGCAGGGGCTGTCCGCGCTGCCGATATTTCCCACCGCTGGCATCGCTGCCGCTGCCACGGGCCCGAAGGCAGCCCCCCCGCGGGCAAGATAGCAAGCCAGCAGGGGCTGTCCGCGCTGCCGATATTTCCCACCGCTGGCATCGCTGCCGCTGCCACGGGCCCGAAGGCAGCCCCCCCGCGGGCAAGATAGCAAGCCAGCAGGGGCTGTCCCCGCGTCAGCCCCCGTTGCGCAGCGCGGCAGGGGAACCACTGCCGCGCGCGCAGCGCGCCCAATCGCCCAAGAGCCCAAGGCCCCCAAGGGCCCCAGGCCCCCAGGCCCCAGGCCCCCAGCCCCCCAGCGCCCCAGGCCCCCAGCGCCCCAGCGCCCAGCGCGGGCGCGGGCGGGCGCGCGCGCGGCGCGCGCGTGTGATTTTTATAGGGCGGTGGTCGGAATCGGGTCGTCGCCGGCCGGAAAACGGGTCATCGATGGCGGCGTTACTTCGGGCCGTGAGGCCCCCCACGTTAGTCCGAGCGTAGCAGCAGCCCCCCGGCAGGCCTATGGGCGCCAGCCAGCGCGCCCCATGGCCACCCCCTAAAGAGCTATAAGTGTTATTGCAGCTCTGGCAGGGGTAGACACTACTAGGTCCCAGCTGTCACCCCCCCTCTAAAAAATTCATTTCTTGGTATTTTGAGCTGAAATTTTGCACATAGGTTGGCAAAAATCCAATCCACCTTTATAAATTTTCCCAGATTTTTTCGAGGTCGGGAAGTATTTTTTTTTATTTTCCTACCATTAAAAATCAAGGAAATACGCAAAAATAGGAACCGGCCCGGAATGACCCCAAATTCGGCTGGCAGCCTCACAAAAATATGGCTGATTTTACTGGATTGGTTTCACGTGGAAAGCCGACGTTTTCTTGGCGGGATGCGGGAAAACCGGCAGCGCGCATGCGCGGCCAGCGGAGGAGCCCCGGAAAACTCTTGCTTTCACGGTCTTGGCCTCCCCTCACCACCATGGCAGGCCTCTAATCCCCCCCATCAGCAGTTGTAGCCGATAGGGCAGTGATTTGAACGACGCCGCCGGGTAATCGCACCCGGCCGACGCGGGGAGGAAGAGATCTCTTCTTCCAAGATAGCGAACAACACATCGGGAGTTATGTTGATAGGGCAGAGAATTGAATGACTCGTTGCGGGCAGCCAGCTGATAGGGCCTCCAGCTGCACAAATCCGCGCTGCCGATTTTTCCGACGTTGCCGATTTGTCTGAACAGCCCCTCGTTCGTCCGCGCTGCCGATTCCAACACTGCCTGCTGTGTCTGAACAGCCCCTGTTTCGTCAGCGCGTCCCCTCGACGAATTTTCCTGCCTGGCCTGGACAGCCCAGCGTCCAGCCCGTGTTCGTCACCAAATCTGCGCTGCCGATTTTCCCCGACGGGCCTCCAGCTGCACAAATCCGCGCTGCCGATTTTCCCACTGTTGGCATCGCTGCCGCTGCCCCTGCCCCAGCGTGTGCCTAGGCCCCCAGTCGTTTTTCGTCACGCCTAGGACTATAAACAGTCCGGACTCATCGCCAGCACCGCTGCCGATTCTGCCGACTTCGCCGATTTCGTCGGCGCTGCCGATTCCAGCACTGCCCGCTGTGTCTGAACAGCCCCTGCTTCGTCAGCGCATCCCCTTGACGAATTTTCCTGCCTGGCCTGGACAGCCCAGCGTCCAGCCCATGTTCGTCAAAAAATCTGCGCTGCCGATTTTTCCCACTGTTGGCATCGCTGCCACTGCCAGCGCGTGCCTAGGCCCCCAGTCTTTTTCGTCAAGCCTAGGACTATAAACAGTCCGGACTCATCGCCAGCACCGGCTGCCGATTCTGCCGACTTTGCCGATTTCGTCGGCGCTGCCGATTCCAGCACTGCCCGCTGTGTCTGAACAGCCCCTGCTTCGTCAGCGCATCCCCTTGACGAATTTTCCTGCCTGGCCTGGACAGCCCAGCGTCCAGCCCATGTTCGTCAAAAAATCTGCGCTGCCGATTTTCCCGCTGTGGGCATCGCTGCCGCTGCCCCCACGCGTGCCTAGGCCCCCAGTCTTTTTCGTCACGCCTAGGACTATAAACAGTCCGGACTCATCGCCAGCACCGGCTGCCGATTCTGCCGACTTCGCCGATTTCGTCGGCGCTGCCGATTCCAGCACTGCCCGCTGTGTCTGAACAGCCCCTGCTTCGTCAGCGCATCCCCTTGACGAATTTTCCTGCCTGGCCTGGACAGCCCAGCGTCCAGCCCATGTTCGTCAAAAAATCTGCGCTGCCGATTTTTCCCGCTGTGGGCATCGCTGCCGCTGCCCCAGCGTGCCTAGGCCCCCAGTCTTTTTCGTCACGCCTAGGACTATAAACAGTCCGGACTCATCGCCAGCACCGGCTGCCGATTCTGCCGACTTGCCGATTTCGTCGGCGCTGCCGATTCCAGCACTGCCCGCTGTGTCTGAACAGCCCCTGCTTCGTCAGCGCATCCCCTTGACGAATTTTCCTGCCTGGCCTGGACAGCCCAGCGTCCAGCCCATGTTCGTCAAAAAATCTGCGCTGCCGATTTTTCCCACTGTGGGCATCGCTGCCGCTGCCCCAGCGCGTGCCTAGGCCCCCAGTCTTTTTCGTCACGCCTAGGACTATAAACAGTCCAGACTCATCGCCAGCACCGGCTGCCGATTCTGCCGACTTTGCCGATTTCGTCGGCGCTGCCGATTCCAGCACTGCCGCTGTGTCTGAACAGCCCCTGCTTCGTCAGCGCATCCCCTTGACGAATTTTCCTGCCTGGCCTGGACAGCCCAGCGTCCAGCCCATGTTCGTCAAAAAATCTGCGCTGCCGATTTTTCCCGCTGTGGGCATCGCTGCCGCTGCCCCAGCGCGTGCCTAGGCCCCCAGTCTTTTTCGTCACGCCTAGGACTATAAACAGTCCGGACTCATCGCCAGCACCGGCTGCCGATTCTGCCGACTTCGCCGATTTCGTCGGCGCTGCCGATTCCAGCACTGCCCGCTGTGTCTGAACAGCCCCTGCTTCGTCAGCGCATCCCCTTGACGAATTTTCCTGCCTGGCCTGGACAGCCCAGCGTCCAGCCCATGTTCGTCAAAAAATCTGCGCTGCCGATTTTTCCCGCTGTGGGCATCGCTGCCGCTGCCCCAGCGCGTGCCTAGGCCCCCAGTCTTTTTCGTCACGCCTAGGACTATAAACAGTCCAGACTCATCGCCAGCACCGGCTGCCGATTCTGCCGACTTCGCCGATTTCGTCGGCGCTGCCGATTCCAGCACTGCCCGCTGTGTCTGAACAGCCCCTGCTTCGTCAGCGCATCCCCTTGACGATTTTTCCTGCCTGGCCTGGACAGCCCATGTTCGTCAAAAAATCTGCGCTGCCGATTTTTCCCACTGTTGGCATCGCTGCCACTGCCCCAGCGTGTGGCCTAGGCCCCCAGTCGTTTTCGTCAAGCCTAGGACTATAAATCGTCCGGACTCATCGCCAGCACCGGCTGCCGATTCTGACGACTTTGCCGATTTCGTCGGCGCATCCCCTCGACGAATTTTCCTGCCTGGCCTGGACAGCCCAGCGTCCAGCCCATGTTCGTCAAGCAATCTGCGCCTCCGATCTTCCCCGACGGGCCTGCAGCTTGCACAAATCTGCGCTGCCGATCTTCCCCTTTGGTGGCATGGCTGCCACTGCCCCGATGTCTAGACCAACAGTCTTTCTCTTCAAGCCTTGGACTATCCAGTCCCGAGATCCCGGGAGCGCTGCCCGATCCCATCCCATCCCAGCCTCCTCGACGCCGTGCCCCTAGAGGGGCCGGGGGGACGAATCGGAGCGACATGGGGCTGAATCTCAGTGGATCGTGGCAGCAAGGCCACTCTGCCACTTACAATACCCCGTCGCGTATTTAAGTCGTCTGCAAAGGATTCTACCCGCCGCTCGGTGGGAATTGTACTTCAAGGCGGCCCGCGCGGCTCTTTCGCCGCGAGGGCTTGGCCAACGGCACGTGCCTCCGGGGCCAAGAGGCCCCTACTGCAGGTCGGCAATCGGACGGCGGGCGCACGCGTCGCATCTAGCCCGGATTCTGACTTAGAGGCGTTCAGTCATAATCCAACGCACGGTAGCTTCGCGCCACTGGCTTTTCAACCAAGCGCGATGACCAATTGTGCGAATCAACGGTTCCTCTGTTACTAGGTTGGATTACTATTGCGTACAATGTCATCAGTAGGGTAAAAATATCCTGTTCTCACGACGGTCTAAACCCAGCTCACGTTCCCTATTGGTGGTGGAACAATCCAACACTTGGTGAATTCTGCATCACAATGATAGGGATGAGCCGACATCGAAGGATCAAAAAGCAACGTCGCTATGAACGCTTGGCGGCCACAAGCCAGTTTATCCCTGTGGTAACTTTTCTGACACCTATAGCTTCATATTACGAAGGTCTAAAGGATCGAGTAGGCCACGCTTTCACGGATCGTATTCGTTACTGGAAATCAGAAATTCAAAACGGAGCCTTTTAACCCTTTTTTGTTTCCCACAAACGAGATTTCTGTTCTCGTTGAGCTCATTCTTAGGACACCTTGCGTTATTCTATTTTTTAAACAAGATGTTGGCCCGCCCCAGCCAAAACTCCCCCACCTGACCAATGTGTTCTTCCACGGGCCCGGATTCGGCCGCCGAAAGCGGGCCTTCTACTTGGGTCCAAATAAACAACCAAAAAGGGGGAGGGGCAATGCGGGGCCCCCCACCCGCCCTTTTCCGATTCAACGGAATAAGTAAAATAAAACGTTTAAAAGTAGTTCGGTATTTCACCATTCGCCGAAGCTTCCCCAACCTTATTCCTTTACCTCCTCTCAAAGTCATTATTTCTACAAAGGTACGGGGGGGAACTAGGAGTTTTTCAAAAGCGCAAACAGGTGTCTTTCTTTTCCCCCCGGCTGATTTTCCGCACCAAAAGACCCGTTTCCCTTGTGGCTGTGGTTTCGCTGGGGATAGTAGGGACAAGGCGGGGAACAGGTGGGGATTACTCCGTTTTAAAATCCATGTTCATAGCTGCGTCCCCCACTTAATTAGATGTACGGAGGGGCATTTTGGCTTACCTTAAGGGGGGAGAGTCATAGTTACTCCCGCCGTTTCACCCGCGCTTGGTTGGATATTTCTTCACTTTTTGACCATTTTCAGGGGAGGCACTGGGCAGGAAATTCCACATTGCGTAGGAGGCAAATCAGCAGGGGGGGGGGGGGGGGGGGACCATCGCCAATAGCTTTGTTTTAAATAATTAAAACATGTCGGATTCCCCTTGTCCGTATACCAGGTTCTGAAGTTCGGTGTGAACTGTTAGAGATGTACCGGGGACGCACCAGGGGGGTAAGGCCCCCGAAGGGGGGACGTTCCCAGTCCGGGTCCCCCGGCCCGGGCCAACGCGGGGGCGACGGGACCGCGCTCTCGCCCGCGGGAAGGAGCAGGCTCGAGGGCAGTCCACCGACAGCCGAAACGGGTTCTGGGAACTTGGGGACCCCCGGGGAGGCCCCAACAGCCCTCAGAAGCCCATTCCTTTTTTCCCCCGAGGTTTTTACGGATTTCCCATTTTTGCCGGTACTTCCCTCTGCCTACATTGTTCCATCTGACCAGGAGGCTGTTTTCACCTTGGAGACCTGATGCGGGGTTATGGGGGAGTACGGACCCGGGCGTGGGGGGGGGCCACCTCGGGTTCCCTCCGGGATTTTCAAGGGGCCGCCGGGGGCGCACCGGGAACACACCCAAGTACGCGACGTGGGCGGTGCTTTTTCCTTTTTCCAGCCGCTGGGGGACCCTTTTAAACTCCGGGGGACTTAAGTCGTTTTTTCCAGGGTTTGGGGCGGGGCTTTGTTAAACAGGAAAAATAGGGGGATAAACTCTTCCCGGGTAGGCCCACCGCCGACGGTCCTTGGTCCTTCCGGGACTCCCCTAACGTTTGCCGGTCAGGCCCCGCCCCACGTTTTCCCGGTTCAGGGGAAATTTTGAACCCGAATGTCCCATGTTTCGAAAAGCTTTCGCGCGCGTAAACGGACGCTGTTCCGGGGGGGGTGACGGGCTCCCCCCGGGGTCTCTCCTTTAGGGGATCGGGGGGAAAGAACTAACCCATGTTGCAAGGTTTGCCGTTTTTCCCACATGGAAAAATAACCTTTCCCCTTCTTCGGGCCTTCCAAAGTTCTTCATTTGGGGAAATAATTTGCCTTTCTACCAACCCAAAGATCTTGCCACCGTGAACGGGCGCCGCTCCGCCCCCGGGGCTTCGCGCCCCAGGGTTTTGCAAGCGGACCGCCGCGGCCCCCTCCTTTAACTCATCGTGTGGGCCTTTGGCGCTTGCCCCGGGGGGACGGACCGGGGGGTGTGGGGTATAGGTTTTCGCGCGGGGCTTCAGCGCCATCCCATTTTCGGGGCTAGGTTTGATTCGGCAGTGTGTGGAGATTTGTGTACATACTCCTTAGCGGGATTTCGGGACTTTCCATTGGACCCACCGTTTTCTTTTTGCTGTCTTTAAATCGACCAACACCCTTTGTGGGTTCTAGGTTAGCGCGCAGGGTTGGGCACCGTTAATTAACCCGGCCTTTCCGGGTTTTTCATTTTCCCGCATCGGCCCCAGTTTTTCGCTTACCCAAAAAAATTTGGGGCCCCCCCCCACACTTGGAGGCTTCTCGATTTCCGTGGACGGCGGCTTCAAAACGAAGGGACAAAGGCCGCTCCGGTTCCTACCTATTTAAATAAGGTTTTGGAGGGCATTTAGGTCGAGGGGCGGCGTTTGCGGCCCCCGATTTGCCTTTTCTAATTTCATTGGGGCTTTTACCCGGGATAGGGATAACTCCGGCAACCGAGCTCCAGGGGCTTTAATCCTGAGGGGATAACACTTTCGGTATGGGAAAACCAGCTTTAGCTACTAAGGGGGGTGCGGTTACGGATTTTTGGGTTCATTTCGCCCCTATACCCCATAGAATCAGACGGGGGAATACGATTTTTGCTCGTCAGTATCGCTGCGGGGGGCTCCCACCAGAGGGTTTTTCCTCTTTGGCTTCGCCCCCGCCTCAGGGGCATTAGTTCACAATTCTTTCGGGTGTCCCCGACAGGCATTTTGCATCTCATCCCGAACCATTCTCAGAAGATCAAGGGTTCGGTCGGGCGGGTGTTGCAACCCGCGGAAGGGGGAAATCCCGGCCAAGTCGGCTTCCTTGCGCCTTACGGGGTTTACTCGGGCCCGGTTTGTGGGACTCGCCACACCATTGTCAGGTGTGAATCCTTTGGGTTCCGTGTTTCAAAGGAGGGGGACGGAATGGGGGGGGGGGCCCACAGTGGCCGATTGCCCGGGCTGAGGAATCAGCGGCGGCCCATGTTGCCGGGGGCCGGCCCGGTGGGGGGGAACGGGCCGCGGGTCTGGCAGTCCACTGGAACTCGCGACGGACGGGCGGGTTCTCCACGGGGGGCGTTTTGTTTCATAAGGGGCCCCGGGCTTTGGGCCGGGTGGCCCCACCGCTCGGTTCCGCATCACGGTTCCCACGCCCCGGAGCACGATAGGGCGGGACCGGGCCCGTTAAAAAATCCGTTCCACATTTAC
>JAQIZT010000869.1:0-14355 GCA_029228515.1 Populus alba x Populus x berolinensis | reverse complement strand
GCGGGTAACGGATCGCCGGTGAGGCGAGGACGCCGCCGGCCGGCACGCGATACAGCTTGATCCGGTCGAACAGGAAGGACAACACCGCGACGGCCACCGACGCCAGTGCACCGAGCAAGAGCACGAGGAGGCCGGCCCGCGACGGCTGCAAGCCGAAACTTGCCAGCTGCTGCGCGTAGACCCGCTCCATTGAATAGATCTTTCAGGCAAGCGGCGGCCCGCTCAAGAAAACGGCGCAGTTAGCTGAAATTGACCGGTTCGGCGGCGGGTTCGTCGGGACGCGGCGCGCGGTGGTGCCGGCGGTAGTGACGTATTTCGAGGAGCAGCCCGGTGAGCCCCAGCGCACCGGTGACCAACGACACTCCGAACAACAGCGGACTGGGGTGACCGGCCAGCGCGTCGCCGAGAAACACGACCGCGGCGGTTCCGGGCAGCAGGCCGGCCAATGTGGCCAGCGTGTACGGCAGGATGCCGACGGCAGACGCGGCGGCCGCATAGTTGACCACGGAAAACGGCAGCACCGGAATCAACCGCAGCGACACGACCGATACCCAGCCCCGCTCGCGCAGGCGCTCGTCGGCCCGGTGGATCGCCCGGTAGCGAACCAGCCGGGACAGCCGCCATCCCGCGGCGCGCACCAACACCAGCGCCAGTACCGCGCTCGCCGTGCTGGCGACCACGGCGATCACCACGCCCAGGGCCGGCCCGAACAGCAGACCCGCGGCGAGGGTGAACGCCGTGCGGGGCACCGGCACCACCGTGACGACGATGTGCGCCACCAGAAATGCCAGCGGGAACCACGGACCCAGCGATTGGGCCCAATCGCGCAGCTGCACCGCGCCGGGCAGCGGAACCCATAGCGCCACGGCCACCAAGACTGTGATACCGACCACTGCCGCGATCGCGCGCGGCCGGGACAGCCCGCGCGCGCTCATCGCCAGCGCGCGCCAGAAACTGCGCAGCGTACTGGTGGTTTTGGCGGTGGCCGGGCCCGTCACGCCACTCAACGTTACGGGCCAGATGTGAATACCTTGTATCCCCGCCTTGGTGTTTCGCCACCGACCCGGACCGGCCGATTCACCGCACGGTTTTTTGGCGGCGGGGCCAATCAATTAGCCTGATTAGCGAGTCGCGTGTCCTCCGCAACCTCAAGCAACGTTGCCAATAGCTGCGAAAACAGGAGCAGTCGGTGTCCATTGATGTACCCGAGCTCGCCGACCTGGAACAGGTTCGCGAGCGCTGGCGCACCGCGGTTGCCGGTGTGCTTGCCAAGAGCACCCGCAAGGAACCCGCCGAGTTGGGGGAAGCACCCGAGCAGCTGCTGGACACCCCGACCTACGACGGGTTCGCGATCCGGCCGCTCTACACCGCGTTCGACGAGCTGCCCGAGCCGTCGCTGCCCGGCGAGTGGCCCTACCTGCGCGGCGCGGACGCCTTCCGCGACGTCAAGTCCGGCTGGAAGGTCGTCGAGGCGTTCCCGTCCGCCGGCGCCACCGCCGCTGAAACCAACACGGCCGTGCTGGGTGCGCTCGGTGACGGGGCCAGCGCGTTGCTGCTCCGGGTCGGGACGGACGGCGTGGCGCCGCAGGAGCTCGAAGGGCTGCTCGCGGGCGTCTACCTGAGCATGGCGCCGATCATCCTCGAGGCCGGCGCGGACTACGCGGCGGCCGCCGACGCGATGCTGGCCCTGGTCGACGAGGTCGAATCCGACCAGCGCGCCACCCTCTCGATAGACCTGGGCGCCGACCCGCTGACCGCGGCGCACAGCGAGCGCCCCGCGCCGACGATCGACGACGTCGTCGCGGTCGCGTCGCGGGTGACCGGCGATCACGGCGTGCGGGCGATCACCGTCGACGGGCCCGCGTTCCACAACCTTGGCGCGAACGCGACTTGGGAGCTGGCCGCCAGTGTCGCGGCCGCGGTGGCCTATCTGCGGGTGCTCACCGAGTCGGGGATGCCGGTCCGCCGGGCGCTGGGCCAGATCAGCTTCCGGTTGGCCGCCGACGACGACCAGTTCATGACGATCGCCAAAATGCGTGCCGTGCGCCAACTGTGGGCGCGGGTCGCCGAAGTCGTGGGGGAGCCCGATGCCGGCGGGGCGATCGTGCACGCGGCGACGTCACTGCCGATGATGACTCAACGCGATCCCTGGGTGAACATGCTGCGCTGCACGCTGGCCGCCTTCGGCGCCGGTGTCGGCGGCGCCGACACCGTGCTGGTCTTCCCGTTCGACATCGCGATCCCGGGCGGCTTTCCCGGTACCGCGCGAAGCTTCGCGCGGCGCATCGCGCGCAACACCCAGCTGCTGCTGCTGGAGGAGTCGCACGTCGGCCGGGTGCTGGACCCCGCCGGTGGGTCGTGGTTCGTCGAAGACCTCACCAAACGCATTGCCGAGGGCGCCTGGGAACACTTTCAGGCCATCGAGGGCCGCGGTGGATTCGTCGACGCTCGTGACCACATCGCCGACGCGATCGCCGAGATCGCCGCACGGCGTGCCGACGACATCGCGCATCGCCGCACCGCGATCACCGGCGTCAACGAATTCCCGAACCTGTCCGAACCCGCACTGCCGCACAGCGATTCGATCGGCCAACCCGACGTCGGCAACTTGCAGCGCTACGCCGCGGGGTTCGAGGCGTTGCGGGACCGCTCGGATGCCTTCCTGGCCCGCACCGATGCCCGCCCCAAGGCGCTGCTGCTTCCACTGGGCCCGCTGGCCGAGCACAACATCCGCACCACGTTCGCGGCGAACCTGTTGGCGTCCGGCGGCATCGAGGCGGTCAACCCGGGAACGCTCGACGCAGCCGGGGTCGCTGCCGCGGTGTCCGATGCGGGATCGCCTGCCGCGGCGGTGATCTGCGGCACCGACCAGCGCTACGCGACGGAGGCGGCCGCGATCGTCGACGCGGCCCGCAGCGCCGGAGTGTCGCGGGTTTACTTGGCCGGACCGGAAAAGGCGGTCGCCGATACCGATCCCGAGCACCGGCCCGACGAATACCTGACAGCTAAAATCAATGCGATCGAAGCCCTTTCGGATCTGCTGACTCGGTTGGGGGCGTAACACGATGACGACGTCGACTCCTGTGATCGGCAGCTTCGCCGACATCCCGCTGCACGGAGATCGCGAGGGGCGGCAGCCCACCGAAGCGGCCGTGGACAAGCATGTCGCCGCGGCCGCCGCGGCGCACTTGTACACGCCCGATCAGCTGGTGTGGCATACGCCGGAAGACATTGCGGTCAAACCGGTTTACATCGCGGCCGACCGTGCGGCCGTCGAGGCCGACGGCTACCCGCTGAACAGCTTCCCCGGTGAACCGCCGTTCGTGCGCGGCCCGTACCCGACGATGTATGTCAACCAGCCGTGGACAATCCGCCAATACGCCGGTTTCTCCACCGCAGCCGAGTCCAACGCGTTCTACCGCCGCAACCTGGCCGCCGGCCAGAAGGGCCTGTCGGTGGCCTTCGACCTGGCCACCCACCGCGGATACGACTCCGACCATCCCCGCGTTCAGGGTGACGTCGGAATGGCCGGTGTGGCAATCGATTCCATCTTGGACATGCGACAGCTTTTCGACGGCATCGACCTGTCGTCGGTGTCGGTGTCGATGACCATGAACGGCGCCGTGCTGCCGATCCTGGCGCTGTACGTGGTGGCGGCCGAGGAGCAGGGGGTGCCGCCGGAGAAGCTGGCCGGCACCATCCAGAACGACATCCTCAAAGAGTTCATGGTGCGCAACACCTACATCTATCCGCCCAAGCCGTCGATGCGCATCATCTCCGACATCTTCGGCTACACCAGCGCCAAGATGCCGAAGTTCAACTCCATCTCCATCTCCGGCTACCACATCCAAGAAGCTGGTGCCACAGCGGATTTGGAGCTGGCCTACACGCTGGCCGACGGTGTGGACTACATCAAGGCCGGGCTGGACGCCGATCTGGACATCGACAAATTCGCGCCGCGGCTGTCCTTCTTCTGGGGCATCGGGATGAACTTCTTCATGGAGGTCGCCAAACTCCGCGCGGGACGGTTGCTGTGGAGCGAACTGGTCAGCCAGTTCAACCCCAAGAGCGCGAAATCGCTTTCCCTGCGCACACACTCGCAGACCTCGGGCTGGTCGCTGACCGCGCAGGACGCGTTCAACAATGTCGCCCGGACCTGTATCGAGGCGATGGCCGCGACCCAGGGCCACACCCAGTCACTGCACACCAACGCGCTCGACGAGGCGCTGGCGCTGCCCACCGACTTTTCCGCGCGGATCGCTCGTAACACCCAGCTGGTGCTGCAGCAGGAGTCCGGCACCACGCGGCCGATCGACCCGTGGGGCGGCTCCTATTACGTGGAGTGGCTGACCCATCAGCTCGCGCAGCGCGCGCGGGCCCACATCGCCGAGGTTGCCGAGCACGGCGGTATGGCCCAGGCCATCGACGACGGCATTCCCAAGCTGCGCATCGAGGAGGCCGCCGCACGCACCCAGGCCCGGATCGACTCGGGCATCCAGCCCGTGGTCGGGATCAACAAGTATCAGGTCGAGGAGGACCAGGAGGTCGAGGTCCTCAAGGTCGAAAACAGCCGGGTGCGCGCCGAACAGCTGGCGAAGCTGAAAGATCTACGGGCGAACCGGGATTCGCAGGCTGTCAAGGCCGCACTGGCCGATTTGTCCCGGGCCGCCGCGGCGCACGGCCGCGCCGGGGAAGACGGCCTGGGCAATAACCTGCTGGCGCTGGCCATCGACGCCGCGCGGGCCAAGGCCACGGTCGGGGAGATCTCGGACGCGCTGGAGCAGGTGTACGGCCGCCACCAGGCGGAGATCCGGACGATCGCCGGCGTCTACCGCGACGAAGCCGGAAAGGCTCCCAACATGGCAACCGCCACCGAACTAGTCGAGAAGTTCGCCGAGGCCGACGGCCGCCGGCCCAGGATTCTGGTGGCCAAGATGGGCCAGGACGGCCACGACCGCGGGCAGAAGGTGATCGCGACGGCATTCGCCGACATCGGATTCGACGTCGACGTCGGATCGCTGTTCTCCACACCCGAGGAAGTGGCCCGCCAGGCCGCCGACAACGACGTGCACGTGGTCGGCGTGTCCTCGCTGGCCGCCGGACACCTGACCCTGGTTCCCGCGCTGCGCGACGCGCTCGCCGAAGCGGGCCGGCCCGACATCATGATCGTGGTCGGTGGCGTCATCCCGCCCGGCGACTTCGACGAGCTTTACCAGGCGGGCGCCGCGGCCATCTTCCCGCCCGGAACGGTGATCGCCGACGCCGCAATCGGCTTGCTGCACAAGCTCGCCGACCGGTTGGGTTACGACCTCAGCTAGATGTTGCGGGTCATGACGTTGTAGACGCCGACATGGTCGGGATGTGAGGAGGACGGGTCCTTCGGCGGCAGGATGAGAAATCGCCAAACCCCTCGTCCTGAGCCTGAAGGAACCCGTCCATGACTCACGGTAATGCCCCGCTGTCTGTTGAAGGCCGTCGTCGTCTGGTTGCGCGCTGCGCCAACCGTCCCATTGCCCATGTGGCTGCCGAGATGGGGATCTCACGGGCGTGTGCTTCCAAGTGGGTCAATCGGTTCCGGCAGTTCGGCGAGTTGGGCCTATACGACCGCTCATCGGCTCCGGCGCGCCAGCCCACGGCGACCCCGGCCGAGGTCATCAGGGTGATCGAGGCGATGCGCCGGAGCCGCAAGTGGTCTGCGGCGCGGATCGCCTTCGAACTGAACGCGGGCGGCATCGTGATCAGCCGGCGCACCGTGAGCCGGCAGTTGGTTGCGCTGGGTTTGCATCGGCGCAGGTTCCTCGATCCCGGCGGGGATCTGAACCGGGTACCGCAACCCATCACCGCCCGCCACCCGGACACATGGTGCACGTCGACGTCAAGAAGGTCGGCCGCATCCCCGACGGCGGTGGGTGGCGGGTTGCACGGCAAGGGCAGCGCCCAGGCCAAAGCCGTGGCGGTGGCCACCGCAGCAGGCAAGCGAGCCGGTTATGTGTATCTGCATTCCGCCGTGGATGGCTACTCCCGGTTGACTTACACCGAAGCACTCACCGATGAAAAGGCCATCACGGCAATCGGGTTCATGCACCGGGCCCGGGTCTGGTTCGCTGCGCACGGGATTGACCGCATCCAACGGATCGTCACCGATAACGGCTCTTGCTACCGCGCCAAGGACTTCGCTCGCGTCCTGCATGGCGCACGCCACCAGCGCATCACGCCCTACACCCCGCGTCACAACGGCAAGGTGGAGAGATATCACCGCATCCTGGCTGAGGAATTCCTCTACGCCCGCACCTGGACCTCAGAAGCCCAGCGCGCCGAAGCACTCAAGGTCTGGAACATCCACTTCAACTACCATCGACCACACTCTGCCGCCGACGGCCAACCACCAGCATCACGACTCACCACCGGCGTCACCAACGTGCTGTCCTCCTACAGCTAGATGGCGACGCCCGATTTCCGCCGCGAGCCGGGGGCACCTCCCGCTTGCGGGGGAAACGTCACCGCGAAATTCGGCGCACTTTTTCGGCCTGGCGTTACGCTCGCGGTTCGAAAGGCGACCCGATGACAGCCAAAGGGAACGAAACCGTCGCCGAACTGGCCCAGGCCATTCGCGGCGGTGATCGCGCGGCGCTGCCACGCGCCATCACGATGCTGGAGTCCACCCGTGCCGACCATCGAGAGCGGGCCCAGCAGTTGCTGCTGGAATTGCTGCCCGACTCCGGAAACGCCCATCGGGTGGGCATCACCGGCGTGCCCGGGGTCGGAAAGTCCACCACCATCGAGGCGCTTGGCATGCACCTGATCGACCGCGGCCACAAGGTGGCGGTCCTGGCGGTCGATCCCTCCTCGACGCGGACCGGCGGCTCGATCCTCGGCGACAAGACCCGGATGTCGCGATTGGCGGCGCACCCGGACGCCTACATCCGGCCATCGCCCACATCGGGAACCCTAGGTGGCGTAGCAAAGGCCACCCGGGAGACGGTCGTCCTCCTGGAGGCGGCCGGATTCGACGTGATCCTGATCGAAACGGTCGGCGTGGGCCAGTCCGAGGTGGCCGTGGCCAACATGGTCGACACCTTCCTGCTGCTCACCCTGGCCCGCACCGGCGACCAGCTTCAAGGCATCAAAAAGGGCGTGCTGGAGCTGGCCGACATCGTCGTGGTCAACAAGGCCGACGGCGAGCACCTGCCCGAGGCACGCAAAGCCGCCCGGGAGCTGGCGTCGGCGATCAGGCTGATCTATCCGCGCGAAACCCTATGGCGACCACCGGTTCTCACGATGAGCGCGGTGGAGGGCAGCGGGCTGGTCGAGATGTGGGACACCGTCGAGCGTCACCGCAAGGTGCTCACCGACGCCGGAGAGTTCGAAGCCCGCCGGCGCGATCAGCAAGTCGACTGGACCTGGCAGATGGTCCGCGACACGGTCCTGGACCGGGTGCTGTCCAACCCGGCGGTGCGCAAGATGCGCGCCGATCTGGAGCGGCAAGTCAAAGCCGGCGAGCTGACCCCCGCGATGGCGGCCCAGCAAATACTAGACGCGGCGTCGCGCTAACGGAAAGGTAAATTAATCCGTGTTTGTGCCACCGTCTGGCCGATCCGAAGTAAATTCAAAAATCGTGACGGTAGACAACGGGGTCGATCGCCGCACGAACCCCTCCCGCGATGTCCCTGACGCAGGTCATCGTGTGTTCGGTGCGGTGGACCCAAACTTCTCCTGCGTTGTACGCGGCTTTTCGAGCCTGTTCCCCGGTCGCCGCTTCGGCGGTGGAGCGCTGGCGGTCTACCTCGATGGCCAACCAGTTGTCGATGTGTGGACGGGCTGGTCGGACCGGGCGGGCAAGGTGCCCTGGACGGCCGACCGGGCTCCGATGGTTTTCTCGGCCACCAAGGGGATGGCCGCGACGGTCATCCACCGGCTCGCCGATCGGGGGCTGATCGATTACGAAGCGCCCGTCTCCGAGTACTGGCGTGAGTTCGCGGCCAACGGCAAGTCCACGCTCACCGTCCGCGAGGTGATGAGACACCGCGGCGGCCTGTCGGGATTGCGCGGCGCCACCCAGGACGACCTGCTGGATCACCGGGTCATGGAAGAGCGGCTGGCCGCGGCGCCGCCCGGACGGTTGCTGGGCAAACCGGCTTACCACGCCCTGACCTTCGGCTGGCTGATGTCCGGCCTGGCCCGGGCCGTGACCGGCAAGGGCATGCGCACGCTGATCCGCGAGGAACTGGCCGAGCCGCTGGGCACTGATGGCATGCACCTGGGGCGGCCGCCCGCCGGCGCGCCGACCGAGGTTGCGGAGATCATCATGCCGCAGAACGTCATCGGCAACCCCGTCATCGGCTTCGCGGCGCGCAAAGTTGCCACGGAGCTGTCGGGTGGATTCCGCTCGTTGTACTTCCGTGGCGTCATGGCTGCCGTGCAGGGCGATATTCCATTGCTGGACGCCGAGATGCCGGCTGCCAACGGGGTAGCGACGGCCCGCGGGTTGGCGCGGATGTACGGCGCCATCGCCAACGACGGTGAGATCGACGGCACGCGCTTCTTGTCGCCGGAGATCGTCGCCGGGCTGACCGGGCGCCGCAGCCTGAAGCGCGACCGAAACATCATGGTGCCCTTGTCATTCCACCTCGGCTATCACACCGTGCCGTTCGGCAATGTGATGCCGGGCTTCGGACATGTCGGAATGGGCGGATCGTTCGGCTGGGCCGACCCCGCGTCTGGGCTGGCATTCGCGTTCGTGCACAACCGGCTGCTGTCGCCCTTCCTGGTGCTCGATCACTCCGGCGTGGCTACGCTGGGCAATTTGCTCCGAGTGGGGGTCGGCAAGGCCCGCAAGCGCGGTTTCCGGCCGGTCACCGAGTTCGGGGCGCCGTTCAGCGAGCCCGACGCCGCCGTCGGCTGAGCCGCGTTCCCCGGCGAAATTCCGGGTCCGGCGGTAGAATCAGCCAACACTCGATGGTGAACGCCCGGTTACCAACCAACGACCACGAGGTAGGGGGCTGAGCGAAAGGCTTTCCCGTGCGTACACACCACTACGCAATCGCCGCCCGAATGCCGATTTCCCCGCAGTTGCGTAAATTAGTGGCGGTAGTGATTGAAAGTCGATGTTGCGGCTCGATACACGGGGTGGGGGCGCCGCACGTCTGTCCCGCGGGCCAGATCGACCGACATACGGCAGCCTCCGCATCCAGTTTGGAGTCGTGTTCGTGACGGCGACGGACGGCCAGGCCGAGGGCACGCCCCAGCCCAACCGCGCACATCGCAGGGTCGTCCTTTTCGTACTGGGGCCGCAACGGTCGGGAACGTCGGCGATTACCCGCGTCCTTTCCCTCTCCGGTGGTGTGCTGCCGGCCGGGATGTTGGGCGCCGACGCGGGCAATCCGCGCGGCTACTGGGAACCGCGCAAGGCCATCGCCATCAACGAGACCATTTTGTATCGCCACCAGTCCGCGTGGTTCGATCCGTCACTGTGCTCGATGGACGCCGAGGCGCTCGACGCCAGGGAGAGAGCCGCCTGCATCGGCCGGATCGAGTCCTATTTGACCAAGCTGCCCGCCGTACCAGTGCTGGTGATCAAGGAACCCCGGATAACCACGTTGTCCCCGCTGTGGTTCGAAGCCGCGCGACGCGCCGGTTTTGACGTAGCGGCCGTCGTCGCGGTCCGCCACCCGATGGAGGTCATCTCGTCCGTGGCCGCGACCTGGCAAGTCTCGCGTGAGCTCTCGGGTGCCCTGTGGTTGAAATACAGCCTGCTGGCAGAGCGTTACACGCGCGGCTTGCCGCGCGTGTTCGTTGACTACGCCGACTTCCTCGACAACTGGCGCCGGGAGGTAAAGCGGATAGCCACCACGCTCGACATCGATCTGAACACGCGGCAAGAGGACGCAATTGAGGAGTTCCTCACTCCTGATCTGCGGCGCCAGCGACATTCCGGATGCGTGAAAGGCCCCGGCCGCGCGGATTGGATTTCCACGGTCCACAACACGCTGTGCGACGCCGCGCACGACGAGCCGTTGGACACCGTCGCACTCGATAGCATTTTCGAGTCGTATCGCGCGAGCGATGAGTTGTGCACGGCCTTCGAGGATTTCCGCACTCTCTCCAAGAAAGCCCTCTACCGGTTCCTGCGGCCATCGATCGCGATGCCGATGATGGAGCTCGTCGCGATGGCACACAGGCGCCGGGGGACCTGGGCCTAGCGGTTTGCCAAGCTGCCGAAAAAGCTTGTCCTGCAGCCATAACGACGCTGCTCACAATCCGGAACGACCAGTCGAATCCCGTCGAGCCGGCACGACATCCGCTGTCGGCCGCGTGGTAGCTGCGGACCTATATCGGAAATGCCACTAGCGCGAGGGCGCTCCTCGATATGATCGACCAGACCTATTGACGAACGGGAGACCTTGGCTCTTGTCACAATCCGTGCTTATCACTGGTGGAGCTGGATTTATCGGGTCTGCGCTGTCGCGCCGCCTCGTCAAGGCCGGTTACGACGTCGCGGTGATGGACGTTCTGCACCCACAGGTGCACGCCCCAGGTCAGGCGATCGACTTGCCGGCGTCGGTGCGGTTATTCACCGGCGACGTCACCCACGCGCCCGACTGGGATGCCGTGCTCCGGTTGTTCCGTCCTTCCCAGGTCGTCCATCTGGCCGCCGAGACGGGAACAGCGCAGTCGCTCTCCGAGGCGACGCGGCACGGTTCGGTCAACGTGGTGGGCACCACCCAGCTCCTTGACGGCTTGAGCCGCGCGGGATTCGTGCCCGATCAGCTTGTGCTGGCGTCATCTAGGGCCGTCTACGGCGAGGGCGCTTGGGAGACCGGCGGGCACGTCTTCTATCCGCGGCCGCGCAGCCACGCGCAACTGGTGGCGGGCATCTGGGATCCGCAAAGCCCGACGGGTGCAGCCGCGGTGCCGCTGCCCAGCTGCGCCGACCGAACCGAGCCTCGACCCACCAATGTCTACGCCGCGACCAAACTCGCCCAGGAGCACACGTTGGCGGCCTGGGCCGCCGCTCACGACACAAATGTCAGTGTGCTGCGCCTGCAGAACGTTTATGGGCCGGGCCAGTCGTTGACCAATTCGTACACCGGAATAGTCGCTCTCTTCGCGCGATTGGCTCGCGAGCGTCATTCGCTGGAGGTCTACGAAGACGGTCGAATCGTGCGCGATTTCGTGTATATCGACGACGTTGTCGACGCGCTGTTCGCGGCGGTGCAGCAACCCACGGCCGAGCAACGCTGCCTGGACATCGGATCAGGCACCCCGACGACGATTCATGAGCTGGCACAAACGATCAGCGCAGTTTGCGGGGCCCCCGAACCGGTCGTCGTAGCGAAATTCCGCGATGGCGATGTTCGTGCCGCGAGCTGCGACGTCGGGCCGGCGAAAGAAGCGCTGGATTGGCGCCCGAAATGGACGCTCGACGACGGTTTGCAAAAGCTCCTGGAATGGATCGGCCAGCAGCGCGAATCCCGTTCTGCGGCAACCGATCACACCCTCGAATCCAACCGCTCGGTAGCGGAACATGCCGGGCGGAATTAGCGGAACCCGTACGTCATACGGCGTGGTGGGTAACGCCGGGAGCGCGCACCGCACTTGGTCGTTGCCGCCGACGCCGCCGCGGGTCAAAGCTCAGGCCGATGTCGGGTTCGCTGCACGGCTCCTGGTGACTTACGAGCAATCGTGTGGTTCATTCAATAACTTGGAGCGATTCGCCTTAGTCTAGCCAGAACAGGGAGGTGAACCGGTGGGCGTTGTGGTAGGCAGGCGAGACGTGGAGCGGGCGGCTGTTCATCGTCTGTGGCAAGCGGTGCTCATTGGCACTGCGCTTGTCGTAGCTACGGCGTGCTTCTTCGTGCCGGCTCTCCTCATCCCGATCGGCGCCGTCCTGGTGTTGCTGGTAGGCGCACGCATTGTTCATCCGGGACGAGATCGCTACATTCCCAATTTGTATGCCCGGGACACCAGGATTTATGACGACGCCTACCGTGATTTCATTCGCCAGACCATGTCAGATTTGCGACGGCGCCGAATTCGAAATCACACATTGCTGTCGGAAGCATCGAGCCTGGCCGGGCCGTCCCTGGGCGATTCCGACGAATTGATCCTGGACCTCGGCGTCTGGATCGGTTGGTCGACGAGGCTGATATCCGATGCCAGCGACCGAATGGTTTACGGCTTCGACAGCTTCGAGGGTTTGGTCGAGGACTGGAAACTCGAGGACCATGTCGTCAAGCGCGGAACGTTCTCCTTGTCGGACCCGTTCGCGCAGCGGTTCATGCAAGATACCGGCGTCAGTTTCCACGACGGGCTGCCCGACGCCCTCGGTCGTAAAGTCCAGTTCATCAAGGGCAGCACCTACGACACGCTCGCGCCGTTCCTGGCCGACCGGCCAGATGCGCCGATCAGGCTGTTTCACATGGACCTGGACACCTACGAGAGTTGCCTGCACGCGCTGGAGACGTGCAAGGAACACTTCGTTCCGGGATCGATCCTGGTGTTCGACGAGTACCTGGTCACCAACGGTGAAATGCGGGCGTTCTTCGAGTTTCAATCTCGCTACGGGCTGGAATGGCAATACCGGGCCTGGGGCCTCGAGATGATGGAGATGAATCTCGAGATGGTCACTTCCCGTTGGAAACGCATCTTCTACCGCATGGTCGCGATTCCGGTGTATTGGCTGATAGGCGAGGGCAGCTACGCCGTGAAGTTCTTACGAAAGCCGTTCTGGCGCTTTTGGTTGGGTGCTCCGATAAGCGACATGATTTTCCTGCTCGGCGCGGCCGGGTCGCGGAAGTCGGTCAGTCTCGAGATCACCGGTCTGGGCAAGCTCGAGCGGACGCGCTAGGTCGACCGGCGATCGACGGTAGACTCCCACACGCTACGGGGCCCGCAGCTGGGGCGTGGACGCCGACGTTGCGACCACCTCGGTGATGGCTGGTTTCGCCCCGGCGGCTTGAGGGAAATCCGCGAAACGCGTTGCCGACTCCGGTCGGCAACTAGGCTGAACAACCGGTTGACACATCGGAGTTAGAGGATGGGACATTGGGGGCAGATTTGACCGCGACTGAATGCGATTCGCGATCGGCGTATCTCGACCTGCTCCGTCGTGAACTCACCCGGTACGGTCAGGATCAGCTGGTGCCGGTGGGGTGGTATCGCTTGGGCCGGCCGGTATTCAATAGCCGCAATTTCATGCTGGTGCGTAGATATCCGTTCGACAAGCATGCGCGGGACTTGGGCCTGGATTGGCCGACGGACGCCTTGACCATGATCGGAATGCAGCGGCTGACCAGTCTGCAGCATTGCGTCGAGACGGTGCTGGCCGACGGGGTCCCCGGCGACCTGGTCGAGTGCGGCGTATGGCGTGGTGGCGCTTCAATCTTGATGCGCGCGGTGCTTTCGGCTTACGGCGATCGGACGCGCACGGTGTGGCTGGCTGATTCGTTCGCCGGTGTACCGCCCCCGGACACCGTGAATTACAAGGCCGATAAAGGGATTAAGCTGCACCGCCACGCGAAGATCCTGGGCGTTCCAGAGGCGGAAGTCAGGGCGAATTTCGAGCGCTATGGGTTGCTCGATGACCAGGTCCGTTTCATCCCCGGCTGGTTCAAGGACACGTTGGCCGACGCTCCGGTCGAGCAGATTTCGGTCTTGCGGCTCGACGGCGACCTGTATGAATCCACGATTCAGGCCCTCGACGCCCTTTACCCGCGCTTGTCGTCCGGCGGCTATTGCATCATCGACGACTACCACGCGCTGAAAGCGTGCGAGCAGGCGGTGGCCGACTACCGCGAGAAGCATGGAATATCCGCCAAGATCGAAGAAATCGACGGCACCGGCGTGCTCTGGCGCAAGCCATAACGCCAAACAGACCTAAAGGCCTGAGTTGGCAATGAAATTCGTGCTGGCAAATTACGGAACTCGAGGCGATGTCGAGCCCTCTCTCGTTGTCGCACGCGAACTGCAGCGCAGAGGCCACGATGTGCAAATGGCCGTCGCGCCTGACCTGATGGAATTCGTCGAGGCGGCCGGTCTTCCCGCGGTCGCCTACGGGCTGGACACGCGAACCTGGCTGGACGTCTACCGCAACCTGTGGACGTCCTTCTTCAGCAGGTTCTGGCGGGTCCGGCAGCTGAGACGACTGTGGCACGAGATGTGGGAGTTCAGCGACGAGTGCTGGGTCCAGATGAACACGACGCTGGTGTCGCTGGCCGAAGGGGCCGACCTGCTGTTCGCCGGTTTGAGCTACCAGGAAGCGGCCGCCAATGTCGCGGAGTATTACGACCTTCCGTTGGCCACGTTGCATCACGTCCCGATGCGGCCCAACGGCCAGGTCGTATCGTTCCTGCCGCC
>JAQIZT010000868.1:7500-14481 GCA_029228515.1 Populus alba x Populus x berolinensis | reverse complement strand
AAGGGCGAGTAAACCCGTAAGGCGCAAGGAAGCTGACTGGCGGGATCCCCTCGAGGGACGGGTTGCACGCACCGACGACCTTGATATTCTGAGAAGGGTGCGAGTTGAGAGCATGCCTGTTCGGACCCGTAAGATGTGGAACTATGCCTATGAAGCGGGGACGAAGCCAGAGGTAAACTCTGGTTGGGAGGCCCGCAAGCGTTACTGACGTGCGAATCGTTTCGTTGACTTGGGTATAGGGGCGAAAGACTATACGAACAGTCTAGTAGCTGGTTTTCCCTCCGAAGTTTTCCTCAAGGATAGCTGGAGCTCGGTGCGAGTTTCTATCGGTGTTAAAGCACAATGATTAGAGGCATCGGGGGCGCAACGCCCTCGACCTATTCTCATATCTTGTAATAGGGTAGGACGGCGCGGCTGCGTCGTTGAGCCGCCGCGCCACGGAATCGAGAGCTACAAGTGGGCCATTTTTGGTAAGCAGGATACGGCCGAATGACGGGATGGACACGGAGAGAACGGGTTACGGTGCTCCAACTGCGCGCTAATCCTAGAACAAATAAAGGGTGTTGGTCGATTAAGACAGCAGGTACGGTCGGTCAGGAAGTCCGAAATCCGCTAAGGAGTGTGTAACAAACTCACCTGCCGGAATCAACTCGCCCCGAAAATGGATGGCGCTGTAAGCGCTAAGGCGACCTAATACCCGGCCGTCAAGTCGGGCAAGAGCCAGGCCCCGTATGAGTAGAGAGGGCGCCGGCGGTCGCTGCATAATCCCGGGGCGCTGAGCCCGGGCGGAGAGGCCGTCGGTTGCAGATCTTGGGTGGTTAGTAGCAAAATATTCAAATGGAGAACTTTGAAGGCCGAAGAGGGAAATGGGTTCCATGTGAACGGCACTTGCACATGGGTTAGTCGATCTACAGAGACGGGAAAGCCCGTCCGACAGGCCGTTGCGCGGCGAGACTTAGAAAAGGCATCGGGCGTGTTAAAAATTCCTGAACCGGACCGTGGCGGCTGACGGCAACGTTAGGGAGTCCGGAGACGTTCGGCGGGGGCCTTAGGGAAGAGTTTATCTTTTCTGTTTAACAGCTTCCGCCCACCCTGGAAAACGACTTAGTCGAGAGGGGTAGGGTCCAGCGGCTGGGAAGCGCACCGCTACGTCGCCGTGGTGTCCGGTGCGCCCCCGGCGGCCCTTGAAAATCCAGGAGGACCGAGTGCCTCCCTCCACGCAATCCCTGGGCTCGTACTCATAACCGCATCAGGTACTCCAAGGTGAACAGCTGCTGGTCGATGTGGGACACAATGTTGATAGGCAAGGGAAGTCGGCAAAATGGTATCCGTAACCATGCGAAAAGGTTGGGCTCTGTGGGATGGGCTCGGGGCGGGTCCCAGTCTCCCGAACAACGTGAGCTGTCGGTGGGACCTGCTCGAGCTGCTCCCGCGGCTGAAGAGCGGGTCGTCGCGTGCCGGTCGGGGGACGGACTTGGGAACGGCCATTCGGGGGCCTTCTCCCGGGCGTCTGATCAGTCGACTCAGATCAGAAATGGTACGGACAAGGGGATTCCGACTGATTTAATTAGACAATAGCTATTGCGATGGTCCTCGAGGATGCTCAAGCAATGTGGAATTTCTGCCCAGTTGCTTCTGAAATGTCAAAGTGAAAAATTCAACCAATGCTAAGCGGGTGTAACGGCGCGGAGTATACTATAGACTATCTTAAGGTAGCCAAATGCCTAAGGAGTCATCTAATTAGTGACGCGCAATTGAATGGATTAACGCAGGATTCCAAGTGTCCCTGTCTACTATCCAGCGAAACCACAGCCAAGGAAACGGGATTGGCGGAATCAGCGGGGAAAGAAGACCCTGTTGAGCTTGACTCTAGTCCGACTTTGTGAAATGACTTGAGAGGATGTTGTCGGATAAGTGGGAGCTTCGGCGACTGTGAGAATACCACTATTTTATTAACGTTATTTTATCTTATTTCGATGAATCGGAGGCGGGGCGCTGCCCCTCTTTTTGGAAAAAGGCCGCTTCGGCGGGCCGAATCCCGGGAGGAAGAAGACATTGTCAGGTGGGGAGTTTGGCTGGGGCGGAACATCTGTTAAAAGATAATGCAGGTGACCTAAGATGAGATCAACGAAGGGAACAGAAATATCGTGTGCGAAACAAAAGGGTAAAATCTCGTTTGATTTGGATTTCCAGTACGAATACGAAACGGGTGAAAGCGTGGCCTATCGATCCTTTAGAGCTTCGGGAATTTGAAGCTAGACTAAGGTCTGTCAGAAAAAGTTACCACAGGGATACATGGCTTGTGGCAGCCAAGCGTTCCATAGCGACGTTGCTTTTTGGATCCTTCGATGTCGGCTTTTCCTATCATTGTGAAGCAGAAATTCACCAAGTGTTGGATTGTTCACCCACCATTAGGGAACGTGAGTGGGGTTTAGGACCGTCGTGAGACAGAGTTAGGGGTTTTTTTTTTTTTTACCCATAATGATGGTCTGTGTTTTTGTTGCAATAGTAAAGTAATCCAACCTAGTACGAGTGGAACCGTTGATGCGCACAATTGGTCATCGCGCTTGGTTGAAAAGCCAGTGGCAGCGAAGCTACCGTGCGTAGGATTATGGACCTGAACGCCTCTAAGTCCAGAATCCGGGCTAGATGAGACGCTAGTGCGGCCCGCCGTCGAATTGCATGTCCTGCAGTAGGGGCATCTTGGCCCCGGTGGCACGTGTCTCCGTTGGCCAAAGCCATCGCGGCGATAAAGAGTCCGCGCGGGCCGCAGTTGAAGTCTAAATTCCAAACGTTCTCAGCTGGCGGGTAGATAGGTTCCTCTTGCAGACGATAATGTTCAAATACGCGACGGGGTGATGTGTAAGTGGCAGAGTGGCCTTGCTGGTTTTCCACCTGAGATCTCAAGTCTCCCATGTCGCTGTATTCGTCTCCACCCGGCCCTGTCTAAGGCGGAACGGACGTTCAGGAGTGTTATTCACCTTTCGGAGGCTGGTGGGATGGGATGGGGACGGGCAGCGCTCCCGGGATCTCGGGATCTGGATAGTCCAAGGCCTTGAAGAGAAACGACTGTTGTGGTCTAGAACTTCGGGGCTTAGAGTATTATCATAATTTTGTGGCTCATGCCACCAAAGGGAACGATTCTAGGCAGCGCAGATTTGCTGCAAGCTGCAGGCCCGTCGGGGAAGATCGGGAGGCAGCAGATTGCTTGACTGAACACGGGCTGGACGCTGTGGCTGTCCAAGGCCAGGCAAAGGAAAATTAGTCGAAGGGGATGCGCCGACGAAACTACGGGGCTTCTGTTCGGACACAGACAAAAACAACAAGGCTTCTTGTGCTGGATATCTTATGGCCAGCGCCGACGAAATCGCGCTCAAAGTCGTCCGGAATCGGCAGCAGGTGCTGACGCTGAGTCCGGAGCGATTTATAGTCCTAGGCTTGACGAACACGACTTCTGGGGGCCTAGACAACGCTTTGGGGACAGTAGTGGGAAAAAATCGTGGCAGCGGCAATTTTTTGAGAAACATGGGCTGGACGCTGGGCTGTCCTAGGCACAGGCAGGAAAAAATCGTCGAGGGGACGACTGGCTGACGATAAGCAGGGGCTGTTCAGACACAGCGGGCAGGGGGTGAAAATTCTGCAGAATCGGCAGTGGGTGCTGGCGATGAGTCCTTGGGACTGTTTATAGTCCTAGGCGTGAACGAAAAGTGACTGGGGCTTATGCACGGCGGTGGCAGCGATGCCAACAGCTGGGAAAAATATCGGCTAGCGCGGAGGATCCGCAGTGGAGGCCCGTCGGGGGAACAATCGGTCAGCGCAGATTTGTTGACGAACACAGGAGATGGACGCTGGGCTGTCGGAGGACCAGGCAGGAAAAAGCGAAACTTCGTCAAGGGGCCGCGCTGACGAAACAGGGGCTGTTAAGACCACAGCAGTGGAAGTGTTGGAATCGGCAGCGCTGTAGAAAAGCAGGGCTGTTCAGACACAGCAGGCTATTCAGCTGTGGAAATCCGGCACTTAGCGCCGACGAAATCGGAAGAACGTCGGCAGAAATCGGCAGCCGGTGCTGGCGATGAGTCCGGACATTGATTAATAGAGTCCTAGGTCTTGACGGAAAACGAGCTGGGGGCCCTAGACACACAACTGGGGCAAGTCACTATATGAAGTGGAGCGCTATGCCAACAGTCGGGGAAAATCGTAGGCAAGCGCAGATTTGTTGACGATCACGGGCTTGGGCGCGTGGCTGTCGGGGCCTAGGCTTTAGTAGGAAAATTCGTCAAGGGTCGACGCGCTGACGAAACAGGGGCGTGTTCAGACACACGCATGGCTGCGAGTTGGATATCTGCCGGCGCAGGTTTAATTATGTGACCGATACGAGGGGCTGTTCAGACAAATCGGCAATGACGGAAAAATCGGCCGCGCGGATTTGTGCAGCATGGAGGCCCTTACTCAGCTGGATGCCCGCAACGAGTCATTCAATTCTCTGCCTAATCAACATAACTCTTGATGTGTTGTTCGCTATTTGGAAGAAGAGATTATGTCCTCCCCGCGTCGGCCGGGTGCGATTACCGGGTCTAGGGTGTTTTTCAAATCACAGGCCCCTATCGGCCACATACTGATGATGGTGGGGATTAGCGGCACGGCTGGCCATGGTGGATTGAGGGGTAGGCCAAGACCGTGAACGCAAAGAGTATATTTCCGGGCTCCTCCGGTGGCCGCGGCATGCGCGCTGCCGGTTTTCCCGCATCCCGCCAAGAAAACGTCATGCTTTCCACGTGAAATCAATCCAGTAAAATCAGCCATATTTTTGTGAGGCTGCCAGCCGAATTTGGGTCATTCCGGGCCGGTTCCTATTTTTGCGTATTTCCTTGATTTTTAATGGTAGGAAAATAAAAAAAAATACTTCCCGACCTCGAAAAAATCTGGGAAAATTTATAAAGGTGGATTGGATTTTTGCCAACCTATGTGCAAAATTTCAGCTCAAAATACCAAGAAATGAATTTTTTAGAGGGGGGTGACAGCTGGGACCTAGTAGTGTCTGCCCCTGCCAGAGCTGCAATAACACTTATAGCTCTTTAGGGGGTGCCCCCGACTGGCCATGGGGCGCGCTGGCTGGCGCCCATAGGCCTGCCGCGGGGGATTTGCGAGCTGCTGCTACACACGTGGGGGGCCTCACGGCCGAAGTAACGCCGCCATCGATGACCCGTTTTCCGGCCGGCGACGACCCGATTCCGACCACCGCCCTATAAAAATCACACGCGCGCGCGCGCCCGCCCGCGCCCGCGCCCGCGTCTGCGCTTGGCGCTGGGGCGCTGGGGCCTGAGGGCCTGGGGCCCTTGGGGGCCCTTGGGCTCTTGGGCGATTGGGGCGCGCGCGCGCGCGCGGCAATGATTTCCATGCCGCGCTGCGCAACGGGGGCTGACGCGGGGACAGCCCCTGCTGGCTGGCTATCTTACCCGCGGGGGGGCTGCCTTCGGGCCTTGCCCCCTGCGCTCTTGCCTGCCCCCCGCGCGGGAGAGGCTACGCACACTCTGCGGCAGCGATGCCAGCAGTGGGAAAAATCGGCAGCGCGGACAGCCCCGCTGGCTTGCTGTCGTGCCCGCGGGGGGGCTGCCTTCGGGCCGGGGCAGCGGCAGCGATGCCAGCAGTGGGAAAAATCGGCAGCGCGGACAGCCCCCGCTGGCTTGCTGTCGTGCCCGCGGGGGGGCTGCCTTCGGGCCCGGGGCAGCGGCAGCGATGCCAGCAGTGGGGAAAAATCGGGGCAGCGCGGACAGCCCCCGCTGGCTTGCTGTCGTGCCCGCGGGGGGGCTGCCTTCGGGCCCGGGGCAGCGGCAGCGATGCCAGCAGTGGGAAAAATCGGCAGCGCGGACAGCCCCCGCTGGCTTGCTGTCGTGCCCGCGGGGGGGCTGCCTTCGGGCCCGGGGCAGCGGCAGCGATGCCAGCAGTGGGAAAAATCGGCAGCGCGGACAGCCCCCGCTGGCTTGCTGTCGTGCGCGGGGGGGCTGCCTTCGGGCCCGGGGGGCAGCGGCAGCGATGCCAGCAGTGGGAAAAATCGGCAGCGCGGACAGCCCCGCTGGCTTGCTGTCTTGCCCGCGGGGGGGCTGCCTTCGGGCCCGGGGCAGCTTGCGCGCTTGCCTGCCCCCCGCGCGGGATGGGCTAGGCGCTGCTGGGGCCAGACCGACGTCGCTGGCCGCGCATGCGCGGCTGCCGGTTTTCTCGCATCCCGCCAAGGAAAACGTCGTGCGTTCCACATGAAACCATTCCAGTAAAAATCAGCCATATTTTTGTGAGGCTGCCAGCCGAAATTATGGGAGTCATCCGGGCCGTTTTCCTATTTTTGCGTATTTCCTTGATTTTTTAAATGGTAAGGAAAATAAAATAAAATACTTCCCGACCTCGAAAAAAATCTGGGAAAATTTATAAAGTTGGATTGGATTTTTGCCAACATATGTGCAAAATTTCAGCTCAAAATACCAAGAAATTAATTTTTTAGAGGTGGGGGTGACAAGCTGGGACCTAGTAGTGTCTACCCCTGCCAGAGCTGCTAATAACACATTATAGCTCTTTAGGGGGGTGCCCCCTGACTGGCCATGGGGCGCGCTGGCTGGCGCCCATAGGCCTGCCGCCGGGGGATTTGTGGGCTGCTGCTATGCTCGGACTAACGGTGGGGGGCCTTCAAGGCCCGAAGTAACGCCGCCATCGATGACCCGTTTTCCGGCCGGCGTACGACCCATTCCGCCACGACCCTGTGACCCCTCCAAGCCGTTGGGCCGCAGTGGGTGCTACCGCTCTGCGGGCGCGCACGGCGACTCTGATTTGCCAGCGCTCGTGCCAACCAATAGGCACCCCAACGCGCCCATACGGCTTGGCGCGACGTCACGATTCCCGGCCACCGTCCCTGTGACCCGCTCCAAGCCGTTGGGCGCGTTGGGGCTGCTTATCCGCGGCTGCGGGCGCGCACGCACTCTGATTTGCCAGCGC
>JAQIZT010000867.1:0-14505 GCA_029228515.1 Populus alba x Populus x berolinensis | reverse complement strand
CACGCCCACGCCCGCAGCGCCGCCTCGGTGCGCGACGTCGACGGCCGCACGTATGCGGCTGCGCCCGTGGACTTGTCGGCGCTGCGGCTCACCGGACTGCAGGCCGCGGTCGCCGCGGCCGTATCCAGCGGGGCGACGGGGCTGGAGGCCGCCGTGCTGGTGGCGGGGTCGGCCGACGACGCCGGCATCGCCGCTGTGCGCGAGCTCAGCCCCACCGCGGCGATCATCCTGACCGATCGCGGCGGCACCCCGCTATGAGCGAATTCCGTTCGGGCTTCGTATGTTTGGTGGGCCGGCCGAACACCGGCAAGTCGACGCTGACAAACGCTCTGGTCGGCACCAAGGTGGCGATCACCTCGAAGCGCCCGCAGACCACCCGCCACACCATCCGCGGCATCGTGCACCGGGAGAACTTTCAGATCATTCTGGTCGACACCCCGGGCCTGCACCGGCCGCGCACCCTGCTGGGCAAGCGGCTCAATGAATTGGTCCGGGACACCTACACCGAAGTCGACGTGATCGGGCTGTGCATCCCGGCCGACGAGGCCATCGGACCCGGAGACCGCTGGATCCTCGACCAGATTCGTTCGGTCGCCCCGAAGACCACCCTCGTCGTCATCGTCACCAAAATCGACAAGGTGCCCAAGGACCGGGTGGCCGCCCAGCTCCTCGCGGTCAGTGAACTCGTCGACGGTGCGGCCGAAATCGTTCCGGTGTCAGCGGTGGCCGGCACCCAGGTCGACGTGCTGATCGACGTGTTGGCCGCCGCGCTGCCCCCCGGCCCGGCGTATTACCCCGACGGGGAGCTGACCGACGAGCCCGAAGAGATCTTGATGGCCGAGCTGATCCGCGAGGCCGCACTGGAAGGTGTTCGCGACGAGCTTCCGCATTCACTGGCGGTGGTGATCGACGAGGTCAACCCGCGCGAGGACCGCGACGACCTGATCGACGTGCACGCGCTGCTCTATGTCGAGCGGGACAGCCAGAAGGGCATCATCATCGGCAAGGGCGGGGCCCGGCTTCGCGAAGTGGGCACGGCGGCGCGCGCGCAAATCGAGAAACTGCTCGGCACCAAGGTCTATCTCGAACTGCGCGTAAAGGTCGCCAAGAACTGGCAAAGCGACCCCAAACAACTTGGGCGACTAGGCTTTTAGCGAAATCAGAGTTCACGGCCGACGGGCGCACCGGCTGGTGCCCAACAACTGTGCCGATCCGCTGCGCGAATCGAGCCGATCCGCGCCAAGAATCCTTTGAGGGCTCTGCTAGATGGTTCCCCTAACGGTCGAAGAGACAACGGCCGACGGAGTCCAGACACCTGGCAGCTAAGGAGGGTCGCTCGCGATGACGCAACCGTTGACGGTCAATGTGGAGAAGCAAGAGCTTCTGGCCCGGGCCAGCGAGCTGGAGCAACTGATCCCGAATCTGCCCTCCGAGTTGCAAGGCCTGCAGGCGCCGTGCAACCTTGCGCCGATCGTCGCGGCGGCCGAACAACTTGTGTTGTCCGCCAACAACATGCGGATCTATTTGGCGGTGGGCGAAAAGGAGCGGGCAAATCTGGCGGAGTCGCTGCGTAACGCGGCCGATGCCTACGAGGACGCGGACGAGGGCGCCGCGCACGCTCTGCACGACGAAACCTCCGTGTCGAACCGGCCGGTGAAGCACGCCGATCAGGCGGTGGACCGAGCATCGCTGAAGGACACGCGCCTGGCGGCCGACCCGTTGCCGGGCGAATTTCAGACGGTCAAACAACGGGCGTTCGACCTGGAGCAACCCGACCAAGGTGCCGCATTTCTCGCCTTCGCGGATGCATGGGCGACCCACCGGGTCGCGCTGCTGCAAGCTGTCGTTCGCTTCCGGCCTTTCACCGAATGGTCGGGCACGGCGTGCTCGGCGGTTGAGGCGAACTTCGATCAACAGCGATCGTGGTTGACCGGCATGGCGGAATTGTGCAACCAGTTGGTCACTCAAGCCCACACCGTCGTAGATGCGCACCGCTGGATGCGCAGTGCGCACATCGTATTTCCCGATCTCAACCCCGCCGGCGGCGATTACGTCCTCGACTACGCGGAAATTCTGCGTTGCGAAGAAACTTGGGAACGCATTTGGGACGACCCCGCGCAGGCCGCATACAAGCAGTCCTACATCGAGTTTTTCCAGAAAGCTCAGGAAAAGTCGGACGAGCTCGTCGGGCAATACCAGCAGAAGGCGAACCTGCCGTTAGCACCGATCAACCCTCCGACGCCGCCGGCGGCCACCGGAATCCAGCCGCCGTCAGACGACAACCTTCCTGACGGCAGCGGGTCACTGTATCCGGACGGCTCAGCCGGCGACGCACCGGCCGGGGTACCTGGCGTCCCCAGCATCCCGAGTCTGCCGATGGGCGCCACCCCGAAGACGCCGGCGCAGCCCGGTCCGGCCTTGGCGGGCAGCAAAGACACCAAGGCCCCGGGCCTGCCCAAAGCGGGTGCGCCGGGGCTCAAGCCGGCGTCGGTCGGCCTCGGCGGGCTCGCAATGCCGTCGACTCCGTTGCAGGATCCGCACTACACCACGGCGTCGCCAGGCGCCGCGGCGAAGGGTGCCGAGGGCCCCGGCCTTGCGGTGCCCGGCCGGGGCGCGGGCGGTGCGATGGGTGGCGGCGGCATGGGCGCGGCCCCACTGGGCGCCCAGGGCGATCGAGGTGCCGGCAAGGGCAAGCGCCTGCAGCAAGACGATGACGCGATCTATACCGAGAACCGTGCATGGACCGAGGGCATCATCGGGCGACTCCCGGCGGCGAAGAGCGCTACCGACCAGAAAGGCCAGAAGCCGTGAGCATCGTGAAGCCGACGGGTCGGTATGCCGAGCAGATGCTGGGACCGAACGGGTGGCCGCAGGTCGATGAGGACACCTTCTATGACCGTGCCCGGGAGTTCACGCGGGTGATGTCGGAGGTCACTGCAGTCCTGGAAGCCTGTCGACACGAGCAGATTTCGATCTTCGAGATCGGTGTCTGGACGGGCGGGGCGGCCGGCGCCGCCGGCGGCGAGCTTGCCACACGTATCGATGAGCTGACCACGCTGCAGCGTCATCTAGCGAGAGTGATTGCCTGGCAACGGGATATCGCGGGGGCGGTGGTTCGAGCCAAGTCGGAGATCGGCGACAACGTGGAGCTCGCTGACCGGCAGATCAACGAACTGGAGAAGGACTCCCGCCTCGAGACGGCCGAGCGAACCGACGCGATCGAAACGCTGGTGAGTGCGACGCTGGCGGCCAATGTCGGCGTGGTGAGCGACACCGCCGAACAGATTCGGGCCATCAAGCAGACAACGCCGCCCGCCAGTGCCCCGCGGATCCTGCTGAGCCAGCTGGCATTAGCGCCCGTTGACCACGATTCCCAGGCAGACGCTCCCGACCGGCCGGCGTCGCTAACGCCGGCGCGCGTTGCGCCGGCAACGCTGTTGCCGTCAATTCCGGGCGTGGGCCCGCGGCCCACTCCTCGACTGCCTTCGTTGCCGGGGGCCACACCGGCTTCGCCGTCTTCAGCCCCCGCATCGGTGCCGGTAACGTCGGCGGCCGCCGGGCGCCCTGCCACGGCGATGCCGGGGACTTCCGGCGGGGGACCTGCCGTCACGAAAAGTTCCGCGACACATCTAATTTCGCATGGCGGCGAACGAAGTAAGGGTGTGGTGTCGGTTCGACCCTCGTCGGGCGACCCGTCGGCGACACAGGCCGAGGAGGCCGCCGTCATGCCGGGCATGCCCATGGCGCCGGCCGGGCCGACGACGCCAGCCGCGGCCGGTGGGAACCAGGGCTCGGGTTCGCGTCCTGCAGTCGGGCAGACCAAGTCCGCTGTGCGCCCGGCCGCAACTAACAGGGCAGCCCCGCGGCAAGCGGCTGCTTCGCGCCAGGAACCCGCCGAGCGCACACCGGATAGCGTTGCAGTGCAGCTTGTTTCGGTTTCAGCGGCGCGGGCCGCGCGTGATGCTATAGCCGATACCACCGTGGGCAACGCGGCGCGTGACGTCAAGTCTGGCCGGCTGCGGTTGGCGCGTCGGATCGCGGCTGCTTTGAACGCGCCGGTCGTCGGCAGCACGCCGGATTTGGGTTTCTTCTGGCTGACCGCGCTGACCATCGACGGCGAGATTGTGGTGGCCAACAGCTACGGGCTGGCCTACATTCCCGACGGCGTGCAGTTGCCCGAGAAGGTAAACATGGCAAGCGCCGACGAGGCGGTTCCGGCCGCCGAGCGGGCGCGCTGGGCAACTTATCCGGTGCTGGCCGTGCAGGCCTGGGCGCGCCATCGTGGCAGCCAGTTGAGGGCGGTGATCGGGACCGAGAAGCAATTGGCCAATTGCGATCCCGGCGTGGCCAAGATCGTCCTGAACTCTGATGACATTCCGGACAGCGGTGCGATGGTGGGGCGAACCCGGCTCGAAGTGGTGGACCCGCGAGCGGCTGATCGGTTGGCAGCGACCCCGGATCGGGATCTGCTCGAACTACTTGGTCCGGCACCGGCCGGCGATCCGCCGGCCGATCGACGTGCCACGTTGTGGATCGCGGTGATGCAGCCCCTGGCCAGCCAACTTGCCGGGCGCCAAGCCGCACATCTGCGGGCCATGCACGCCTACGCCGTCCACACCCAGGAGATACTCCTGAACCGGGCCCGCACCACGGTGGATCCGGCCGCCCAGCGCCACACCGTCGCCGACTGGCTGTACTGGAATCACCTCACCGGGCGACTCGACCACACCCTCGCCGAGGCGGCGTAACTCGCGGAATTCATTCCAAGAATCTGTCAAGGGTCATCGCCGAAAATTTACGCAACGGCCGGAAAGTCGCCGGCCGGGTTCATCGCCGAACCGCACCAAGCGCATCGAGAGCAAGGAAACGCAGATGAACGTATTCGTAGATGCCGCAAGGCTGATCGCCAATCTGGGCGGCATAGGCGCACAATTCAACGGCTCAGGCAGCGCGAGCTACGGCGGTGAATACATTGCGTCGAGTGTGACCAGTATGAGCGCGGACGCGCTGTCCGGCGGCCTCGTCGGTTACAAGATGGTTCAGCAATATCGACTGTCCCAGAATATGTCTCCCGCAGAGTTGGAAGAGATGAACAAGGGGATGAAGGACAGCACCAGCCTCATCCTCAAGACGCTCACCGTCGTCGACCTCGTGGAACTGATGACCGGATTCGGGCCCCCCTGCGACGGAGCGGATTTCGCCGCAGGATCGCAACAGCTCATCGAAATCTCCGACCAATTGACCTCGGCGCTCCCGGATGACGACTGGCAGGGCGACGCCTCGCAGGCCTACGCCCAACAGGTAACCGCACTGAGGACTCTCGCGCAGGGGATGGCTGAGCTGGACCGCCAGCTCGCCGACATCACAAAGAATCAGGCCGAGTGGGTCACCCATATGCGGTTGGCCTTCGGCATATTGAAGGACCTCCTGATGGCGGCATTCGCCATTGAGTTGGCCCTGAAGATATCGGTGCCCCAGCCGGCCGGCCTCGCCCTGGCCCAAACATTCGCCACCACGGTCGCCGTCCTAGGGATCGGCGCTGCCAGCTCCTTCGTTTTGACGCTGTTCCGCTACTCGCAAGACAATGCGGACAAGGCAAACCAGATGATTTCCGAATACCAAAAGCTGGCCCCGGTTTCAACGGGTACCACGTCGGCCGAGTCTCACGTGGCCGCCGCGCTGAAGTCCACCACGCCCGACTTCGGGGAGGTCTCGAGGAAGACGACCGGCGTGTTCAGCGCGATCGACGTCGCGACGCCGGCACGCCCGGATGTTTCGACGAAGCAAAGTACTCCCACCGGCGCGGCTGAAACCTCGCAGCGACGGCGCGTGTTGGAAGCGTCGGATGAGGCGACTTTCGCGACCACGTTGTCGTCCGGCGCGCCGACCGTAGCTCCGGTAGCTCAAATGCCAGTGAAAGTGCCACAACTGGGTCAGGGTGCGGGGCCGCGGCCGATTTACCCCGTGTCCCGGACGGGCCAGAAGGCGGGCCTCATCGAGAACGACGGGTCCGCCGAAAACGTCGACGACGCCGCGGCCCCTGGTACTTCGGGCGTCGAGCGCGCACCGATCGAGTTCGCGGCGGCCGCGGCCACCGTACAACGCGTCGGGTAAAGCCGAAAGCGCCGCCAAAACTGTTGTGAAGCAACCAATACAGACTCGAGAATCAAAAAGGAGAACAACCCATGTCCGATTTAGTCGTCACCCCGAACTACCTCGGCCAGCTGGCCACAATTGAGAACCAAACATCCGCCAGGATCGCATCGGCGGCCGCGGCGACCAAAGGGATCAGCTCCGACGTCTGGCTTACCCACGGCGTGGGCAGCGAGCCCTCCAATATTGCGCTGACACGTGTCGAGGCCGCGCGCCGTGGCGCGGTCGAAGCAATGCAAAGTGTCTGCCAGGACCTCGCCGTCAAGCTCGGCACGGCCGCCGCCGCCTACGCGAGCACCGACGAACAGGCGGCCGGCAACATCGACAAGCAGCTCGTTAGCCGCTGATCGGAGGAGGCCCTCCCACCGCTGGTGGGAGGGCGTCATTGCCGATTCGCCAGAAGCGGAGAAGGGTTGCGCCACAAAATTTTCAGAGCGCCGCTGGTAGCACCAGTGGTTAACGTTTTAGTGTCCGTTGCCCGGGTACCACCGACCGATACAGCCACAATCGGAAGGCAAGGCATGGATGCATTAACTTTTCTCCGTCAAGACCACGAAAGCGTGCTCGGCTTGTTCGAGACGCTCGATGGCGCACCGTCGGGCTCCGGCGCTGAAGTCAGCGGCCTGGAAACCATGGTGAACAACCTGATCATCGCCGAGTCGCAGCATGAAGCGATCGAAGAGCAGTTCTTCTGGCCCGCGGTGCGCGAGGCGCTCGGTGATGCGTTCGCAGACAAGGCGATCGAACAGGAGCAGACCGGCAAGAAATTGCTGCAGCGGCTGGAAGGCGGCAAGCCCGGCGACCCGGATTACCACGAAGCGCTGCAGCAATTCGTCGAAGCGGGCCGGGAACACATCGCCTACGAGCAAGAGGTGGTGTGGCCGCAGGTCGAACAGGCGATCAGCCGCGAGGATCTGGAGAAGATCGGCGAAAAGCTGGAAGCCGCAAAGAAAATCGCGCCCACCAGGCCGCACCCCGACACTCCGCCGAACTCTGCGGTGCAGAAGACGATGGGAGTGGGCGCCGCGGTTGTGGACCACGTACGCGATGCGATCACCGGCCGCAGCCAAGACAATCCGCCGGACCCGCAGGTCCATTAGGCAACGCGAAGACTGGGCATCGGAGCACCGATGCCCAGTCTTCGTTGTTACCCGATCAGGTTGTGGGCGAATGCTGTTCGTGCGTGAACGGCTTGTCGGCCTCGACCGCCGGTGAGCCCTGCGGGTTCTGTTCGGTTCCCTTGTTTTGACGCGTCTTTCCACCCAGCCATTGCTGTTCGGGCTTTTCCACGTACTCCCATTCCATGCCCTGCGGCCACGGACCCTGCCCCTGGTTCCACGGCCCACGTACCGATTCGCCGCCGCCGTTGGACATGTTGAACGCCACATTTTGAAAGCGCGGATCGCCCGCCAACTGCCCGGGCGGAAAGTTGACCGGAAGTTCGTTGAGCGCAGCGGTGAATTGCTGATAGTGCGCCACCTCACGCGTCATCAAGAACGTCAGGGTTTCCTGCACGCCCGGATCATCGGTGAACTGCTTGAGGTACTCGTAGACGACTTTGGCTCGGGACTCGGCGGCGACGTTGTTGCGCAGGTCAACGGTGGGATCGCCGTTGGCATCGATGAATGCCCCGGTCCAGTTGTTGCCTCCGGAATCCTTGACATCGGGTCCACCGCCGCTGAGCACGAGAAACATCGGGTTGACGGCGACCTGATGAATGATGTTGTCGCGCCCGTTCGTACTGGCGACGGCCGGCATCCAGTCGCAGCGTTGATTCGCAATCTTGAGATCGTCGCTGAGTCCGTCGAGCAACATGGTGATCATCGATCCGACCATCTCGAGATGGCTGAGCTCCTCGGTCGCGATGTCCATGAACAGGTCGTACATCTTGGGGTTCTTTTGGCGCAGCACGAATGCCTGGGTGAAATACTGCAGCGCCGCGGTGAGTTCGCCGTTGGCACCGCCGAATTGCTCCATGAGCAGCGACGCGAATCGTGGGTCGGGTTCGGTGACCCGTACTTCGAACTGAAGATCTTTGTTATGCATGAACATTGGTTGCCTCCTGGCATGTCGGCACGGCTGGTGTGCGCAGGCGGGTACCCGGGGCATTGGGTGCCAAACGCGGTTATCCAGGTACCCGTAGAGACCGTTTGCGCATGCCGACTGCGGGTAGCCGACCCGAATGACGCAAACAAAATTGGCGCGATGGCGTCAAGACACTTCTGAGCAGGATGATTACGATACTCATTCCGTCGCGAGGAAATGCGTTGGGCGCGTGAGCGTTTAGCGCTTTGTCCTAATCGTGTGGACGGAAGTGGTCGTGCTCCCACCAGACTTTCGGCTGCTTGGCAGCCCAGCCGCAGACGGCTTCCAACTCGGCGGCCAGCGAGATCAGCATGCCCTCGCTGTTCGCCGGGCCCATTAACTGCACACCGATCGGCAAGCCCTCCGCGGTGAACCCGGCCGGCACGTTGATCGACGGCCAGCCCAACACATTCCACGGCCAGGTCGCCGGGCATGCCTTGATCATGGCCCGGTCGGTGCCCAAGCCACTGAGCCGGTCGAAGGATCGGGCCAGTGGCGGGGGCTGCGCGGTCGTCGGCGCGACCACCACGTCGACGATGTCGAAAATCGAGCCCACCCGTCGCTGCAGCGCGGCCTCGTGCACGCGCGCGTTGCGCAGGATCGCCTGTCCCAGCACATGGCCCATCCGCAGGTTGGACAGGGTGCGCGGGTCCAACACCACGCCGTCGCCCAGCCGCTCCTCCCATTCCCGCAGTCCCGCAGTCGATCTGGCCAGAAAATCCCATCCCAGCCGCACGCCGTAGTCCGGATTCCCGCTCACGACCGTGTGGCCGAGCAATTGCAGCTGCTTGCCCACTGCTCGGGTCGCGGCCAGAATCTCCGGATGCAACTTGGCCCGAAAGAAGGTGTACGCGAACCGGGTTGACAATGCGATGGTCAACGGTCCGGGCGCGATGCTGACATAGTCGGACGCCCGCAGCGGCGGCGGCTTGTGCCGGTCACCCTCGACATTGCCCGACGCCGCGTCGAGCACCAGCGCCGCGTCGGCGACTGTGCGGGCCAGCACGCCGTTGACCGTAATTCCGTTGAACGACTCCGGTAGCGGCCAGGTCGAGATGCGGCCGCGCTGCGGCTTGATGCCGACCAGATGCGTCCACGCCGCCGGGATGCGGATGCTGCCGGCGCCGTCGGAGCCGATCGCCGCGGTGACCAGACCGGCGGCCACCGCGGCGGCGCTACCGCCCGACGAGCCGCCCGGGGTGTGTCGCCGCGACCACGGATTGCGGGTGTGCCCGAATCCGGGCCCGCTGGTGAACGGCCACTGTCCCAGCTCGCAGGTGTTGGTCTTGCCGACGATCACCGCTCCGGCGGCCTTAAGACGGCGCACCACCTCGGAGTCTTCCGTAGCGGGACGCACATGGCCGTCGGTGCCGAAGGCCGTAGGCACGCCAGCAACATCGACGTCGTCCTTCACCGCGATCGGGACGCCCAGCAACGGCGCCGTTTCGCCGGCGGCCCGTCGGCGGTCGGCCTCGGCCGCGTCGGCCAGCGCCGACTCCGTCAGGACCACCCGGAACGCGTTGAGCGTGGACTGGCTGGCATCGATCGCGTGCAGCGAACGGCGCACCAATGTGTCGGATGTCACCGCACGGCTGTTCAGCTGATACAGCAGGTCAGTGAGTGTGGGCAGGCGCGTGCTGCGGGACCCGGAAACGGACCCGGAAGCCGACTCGGAAGCGCCGATCACGGGGTACGAGACTATCGGCGCGGATCCCCGCGATGTCGCGGCGGGGTGCAAAACTGTTGATATGCGGCTGTATCGAGACCGAGCGGTAGTGCTGCGCCAGCACAAGCTCGGCGAAGCAGATCGAATCGTGACCCTGCTGACCCGTGATCACGGATTGGTCCGTGCGGTGGCCAAGGGGGTGCGCCGCACCCGCAGCAAATTCGGCGCGCGGCTGGAGCCGTTCGCGCACATCGATGTGCAGCTGCATCCCGGCCGCAATCTGGACATCGTCACCCAGGTCGTTTCCATCGACGCGTTCGCCACCGACATCGTCAGCGACTACGGCCGGTACACCTGCGGGTGCGCGATGCTGGAAACCGCCGAGCGTCTCGCCGGTGAGGAGCGCGCGCCCGTCCCGGCGCTGCAGCGGCTCACGGTGGGCGCGCTGCGGGCGGTGGCCGACGGACGCCGCCCTCGTGACCTACTGCTGGACGCCTACCTGCTGCGGGCCATGGGCATCGCCGGCTGGGCGCCGGCGTTGACCGAGTGCGCCCGCTGCGCCACGCCCGGCCCGCATCGGGCCTTTCACATCGCCGCCGGGGGCAGCGTCTGCCCGCATTGCCGTCCCGCGGGCTCGACGACACCGCCGCTGGGCGTGCTGGAACTGATGTCCGCGCTGCACGACGGCGATTGGCAGGCCGCCGAGGCGACGCCGCAATCCCACCGCAGCCATGTCAGCGGATTGGTGGCTGCCCACCTGCAATGGCATCTGGAACGCCAGCTCAAGACGTTGCCGCTGGTGGAGCGAAATTATCGGGTCGACCGTCCCCCGCAAGCGGGTGGGGCCCCCGCGGAGCCGGGGAGTGCCCCCACTGTCGCCGATCAGCGCGCCGCGCTGATCGGGCAGGATGAGGCCTGTGGCTAGGAACCACGAGCGCAAATTGAGGTCCCGGGACTCTCCGGCCTTCCCGCAACTGCCCCCCGCGCCCGACAGCTATCCGACGTTTCCCGACAAGTCGACGTGGCCAGTGGCGTTCCCCGAGTTGCCGCCGTCTCCGGACGGCGGACCGAGCCGGCCGCCGCAGCACATTTCGAAGGCGGCCGCACCGCCGATCCCGGCGGATCGACTGCCCAACCACGTGGCGATCGTGATGGACGGCAACGGCCGCTGGGCCACCCAACAAGGCCTGACCCGCACCGACGGCCACAAGGCGGGGGAGGCCGTCGTCATCGACGTCGTCTGCGGCGCAATCGAAATCGGGATCAAGTGGCTCAGCCTGTACGCCTTCTCCACCGAAAACTGGAAGCGGTCTCCCGAGGAGGTCCGCTTCTTGATGGGCTTTAACCGCGACGTGGTGCGCATGCGGCGGGCGAACCTCAAGGCAATCGGGGTCAAGATCCGCTGGGTGGGTTCGCGGCCCCGCTTGTGGCGCAGCGTGATCAATGAATTGGCGGTCGCCGAGGAGATGACGAAAGGCAACGACGTCATCACCGTCAACTACTGCGTCAACTACGGCGGCCGCGCCGAAATCGCGGACTCTGCAAAGGAAATCGCACGCTTGGCGGCTGCCGGCCGGCTGAACCCCGAGCGCATCACCGAGGCGACGGTGGCGAATCACCTGCAGCGGCCCGACATCCCCGACGTGGATCTGTTTCTGCGGACCTCGGGGGAGCAACGCTCCAGCAATTTCATGCTGTGGCAGGCGGCGTATGCCGAATACATTTTTCAGGACAAGCTGTGGCCCGACTACGACCGTCGCGACCTGTGGGCGGCGTGCGAGGAGTACGCGGACCGCAACCGACGGTTTGGGAGCGCCTGATGCCATCTCTGCAGGAGCGCCTCGGGTCGATTCTGCGTGACGTGCTGACCGTCGAGGACGAACCCGACGGCGGACTGACGGTGCACCATGACGGGACCTTCGCGTCGCTGCGAGTGGTGAACATCGCCGAGGGGCTCGACCTGGTGTCGCTTACCCAGGTCGTCGCGTGGGATCTGCCGCTGACCAAGAGGCTCAGCGATCAGGTGGCCAAGCAGGCGCACAACAGCAACTTCGGCAATGTGACCATGGTCGACAAGGTCAGCGACAAGGCCGCGCAGCGCAACTCCGGCAAGGGCGCGGCCAAGACCGCGGACGTGATGCTGCGCTACAACTTTCCCGGTGCGGGCCTGGCCGACGACGCCCTGCGCACCCTGATCCTGCTGGTGCTCGATTCGGGCGCTCAGATGCGGCGTGTCCTGACGGCCTGAGCCGGCCGACGCTGCACAACCGCCGACCGCCCGGCCACCCGGGCACTAACCGCCGAGCGCCCGGCCAGCCGGGCAGTCACGGGCGATCAGCGGCCGCAGTCCGCGCAGGTCCCGAAGATCTCGATGGTGTGGCTGACCTCGGAGTAGCCATGCTTGGCGGCGACTTGCGACGCCCACTCCTCGACCTCGTGGTCGCCCACCTCGATGGTGGAGCCGCAGTGGCGGCACACCAGATGGTGGTGATGGTGCTCCGAGCAGCGCCGGTAGACGGACTCGCCGGTGTCGGTGCGCAGCGTGTCCACCATTCCCGCCGATGCCATGGACTGCAGCGTCCGGTAGACCGTGGTCAGCCCGATGTTCTCGCCGCGGCGGCGCAGCTCGTCGTGCAGCTCCTGGGCCGAGCGGAATTCGTCGAGCGTTTCCAGCAGCGTCGAGATCGCCGCTCGCTGACGGGTGGAACGGACGCTCGGTCCGGTCATTGGCGCCACTCTCCCCCGCAAGCGGGAGGTGCCCCCACCTCTTCGCTGCGCTCTGCATCGTCGCAGGCGCGCGTCATGGCGTGTCCTCGCTGGCGTGGGCGACGGCGTCGACGACGATGTGGGCCAGGTGGTGGTCGGCCAGTCGGTACAGCACCTCGCGGCCGGACCGCTCCCCGGCGACCACTCCCGCCGCCTTGAGAATCTTCAAATGCTGGCTGACCAGCGGTTGTGGCACGCCCAGCGCGTCGACCAGCTCGTGCACGCAGCGCTGGGATTCGCGTAGTTGCAGCACGATGGCGATCCGTACCGGTGCGGCCAGGGCCCGCAGCAGCTCACCGGCGGCATCCAGGATTTCTCGCGACGGCGGCTCGGGATATTCGGCGAACGGAGCGTGCCCCCCTGAGCCTGTCTCGCCGTGCCGGTGGGCACGTAGATCCGACCCCGAATGCGACGGTGAGCCAGGTGCGGCGGTCGGCGATGAGGAGGGCATCACCATGCGTGCGTCATCTCCTCGAAAGTGCCGAGTACGTGGAGTGCCCACTATAGGGAACGACTTCCACTGTCACATGCATGATGACGCATGTCAAAGACCACGGCCCTGTCGATACGATTGCTGATGTTTCGCGGGCGACGATTCGCCGCCCCGCCTCTTCATTCATCCGAAAGGGAGTGGACCACCCCGTGGCGTCCGTCATCGACACCGTCGTTAACCTGGCCAAACGGCGTGGATTCGTCTATCCCTCGGGTGAGATCTACGGCGGCACCAAATCGGCGTGGGACTACGGGCCGCTGGGTGTGGAACTCAAGGAGAACATCAAGCGGCAGTGGTGGCGCGCCGTGGTCACCGGCCGCGACGACGTCGTGGGACTCGACTCGTCGATCATCCTGCCGCGGCAGGTCTGGGTGGCCTCAGGCCACGTCGAGGTGTTCCACGACCCGCTGGTGGAGTCGCTGATCACCCACAAGCGCTACCGCGCCGACCACCTGATCGAGGCCTACGAGGCCAAACACGGGCACCCGCCGCCCAACGGACTGGCCGATATCCGCGACCCCGAGACCGGGGAGCCAGGTCGGTGGACCGAGCCGCGCGAATTCAACATGATGCTCAAGACCTACCTCGGCCCGATCGAGACCGAGGAAGGGCTGCACTACCTGCGGCCCGAGACCGCCCAGGGCATCTTCGTCAACTTCGCCAACGTGGTGACCACCGCGCGGCGCAAGCCGCCGTTCGGCATCGGGCAGATCGGCAAGAGCTTTCGCAACGAGATCACCCCGGGCAACTTCATCTTCCGCACCCGCGAGTTCGAGCAGATGGAGATGGAGTTCTTCGTCGAGCCGTCGACCGCCAAGGAGTGGCACCAGTACTGGATCGACACCCGGCACCAGTGGTACACCGACCTCGGCATCGACCCCGAGAACCTGCGGCTCTACGAGCACCCCAAAGAAAAGCTGTCGCACTATTCCGACCGCACGGTCGACATCGAGTACAAGTTCGGATTCCAGGGCAACCCGTGGGGTGAGCTGGAGGGCGTCGCCAACCGGACTGATTTCGACTTGTCAACGCACGCAAAGCATTCCGGCGCCGACCTGTCCTTCTATGACCAGGCCAGCGACACCCGCTACACGCCGTACGTGATCGAACCCGCGGCCGGACTGACCCGGTCGTTCATGGCGTTCTTGATCGATGCCTATGCCGAGGACGAAGCCCCCAACGCCAAGGGCGGCGTGGACAAGCGCACCGTGCTTCGCCTGGACCACCGGCTGGCCCCGGTCAAGGCGGCGGTGCTGCCGCTGTCCCGGCACGCCGACCTGAGCCCCAAGGCCCGGGACCTGGCCGCCGAATTGCGGAAGTCTTGGAACATCGATTTCGACGA
>JAQIZT010000866.1:0-5000 GCA_029228515.1 Populus alba x Populus x berolinensis | reverse complement strand
GGAATCAGGACGTTCGCCGTTACGAAGCGCCAAGCCGTTGGGCGCGTTGGGGCTGCCGAGCACCTTGGCACGAGGGGAATCCTGTTAAGGCCCCACGCCCGAGACCGCGGATAAGCAGCCCCAACGCGCCCAACGGCTTGGAGCGGGTGAGCAGGGTTCCGGAACAACGCCACCGGGACGTCGCGCCAAGCTGTTGGGCGCGTCAGCTGCCAGCACCTTGGCGAGGGGCTTGTTAAGGGCCCCACGCCCAGACCGGCGATAAGCAGCCCCAACGCGCCCAACGGCTTGGAGCGGGTGACGGGCAGGGATTCCCGGCCACCGCCCACCAAGGGACGTCGCGCAAAGCTGAGAGGCGCGCGTCAAGCTGCCAGCAACCTAGAACCGAGCGCATTGCTTGTTAAGGCCCCACGCCCACAGAGCCCGCGGATAACTATCCCCAAACGCGCCCAACTGCTTGGAGCCGGTCCCGGTGACGGTGTCCTGAATCGTGACGTCGCGCCAAGATCCATTGGGCGTCGTTGGTGCTGCCTATTGGTTGGCACGAGCGCGTGCAAATCAGAGTGCGTGCGCGCACCTCGAGCCGCGGATAAGCAGTCCCCAACGCGCCCAAATCGGCTTGGATCGTGACCACAGGGACGGTGGCCGTTTATCGTGACGTCGCGCCAAGCCGTTGGGCGCGTAGGGGCTGCCTATTGGTTGGCACGAGCGCTGGCAAATCAGAGTGCGTGCGCGCTCGCAGCCGCGAAACTAAGCAGCCCCAACGCGCCCAAACGTCTAATGGAGCGGGTCCCACAGGGACGGTGGCCGCAATCAGACGTCGCGCCAAGCCGTTGGGCGCGTTGGGGCTGCCTATTTGGTTGGCACGAGCGCTGGCAAATCATAGTGCGTGCGCGCCCGCAGCCGCGGATAAGCAGCCCCAACGCGCCCAACGGCTTGGAGCGGGTCACAGGGACGGTGGCCGGAATCGTGACGTCGCGCCAAGCCGTTGGGCGCGTTGGGGCTGCCTATTGGTTGGCACGAGCGCTGGCAAATCAGAGTGCGTGCGCGCCCGCCGCCGCGGATAAGCAGCCCCAACGCGCCCAACGGCTTGGAGCGGGTCACAGGGACGGTGGCCGGAATCGTGACGTCGCGCCAAGCCGTTGGGCGCGTTGGGGCTGCCTATTGGTTGGCACGAGCGCTGGCAAATCAGAGTGCGTGTCCGCCACCGCAGCCGCGGATAAGCAGCCCCAACGCGCCCAACGGCTTGGAGCGGGTCACAGGGACGGTGGCCGGAATCGGGTCGACGCCGGCCGGAAAACGGGTCCATACGATGGCGGCGTTACTTCGGGCCGTGAGGCCCCCCATGTTAGACCGAGCATAGCAGCAGCCCACAAAACCCCCGCGGCAAAGCCTATGGGCGCCAGCCTGCGCGCACCCATGGCCAGCCAGGGGGGCTCCCCCCTAAAGAGCTATAAGTGTTATTTGCAGCCATCCTGCAAAGGGGTAGACACTACTAGGTCCCAGCTGTACACCCCCCCTCTAAAAAATTCATTTCTTGGTATTCTGAGCTGAAATTTTTGCACATATGTAGGCAAAAATCCAATCCAACTTTATAAATTTTCCCATATTTTTTCGATGTCGGGAAGTATTATCCTTTTATTTTCCTACCAGTAAAAATCAAGTGAAATACGCAAAAATAGGAACCGGCCCTGAATGACCCCAAATTTCGGCTGGCAGCCTCACACAAATATGGCTGATTTTACTGGATTGGATTTCATTTGGAAAGCACGACTTTTTCTTGGCGGGATGCGTAGAAAACCGGCAGCGCGCATGCGCGGCCAGCGACGTCGGGCTTGGCCCCAGCAGGGCCAAGCCTCATCCGCGCGGGGGGCAGGCAAGAGCGCAGGGGCCGCCGGGCCCGAAGGCAGCCCCCCCAGCAGGGCAAGACAGCAAGCCAGCGGGGGCTGTCCCAGCTGCCGATTTTTCCCACTGCTTGGCATCGCTGGCCGCTTCCCCGGGCCCGAAGTCAGCCCCCCCGGCGGGCACGACAGCAAAGCCAGCGTGGGCTGTCCGCGACGCCGATTTTTCCCACTACTGGCATCGCTGCCGCTAGCCCCGGGCCCAAAGGCAGCCCCCCCGCTGGCACGACAGCAAGCCAGCGGGGGCTGCCCGCGCTGCCGATTTTTCCCACTGCTGGCATCCGCTGCCGCTGCCCCCGGCCCGAATGCAGCCCCCCCGCGGTAACGACAGGCAGAGCCAGCAGGGGCTGTCCGCGCTGCCGATTTTTCCCACTGCTGGCATCGCTGCCGCTGCCCCGGGCCCGAAGGCAGCCCCCCCGCGGGCACGACAGCAAGCCAGAGGGGGCTGTCCGCGCTGCCGATATTTCCCACTGCAGGCATCGCATTACGCAGAGATGTGCGTAGCCTCTCCCGCGACGGAGGGGCAGGCAAGAGCGCAGGGGGCAAGGCCCGGAAGGCAGCCCCTCCGCGGGTAAGATAGCCAGCCAGCAGGGGCTGTCCCCGCGTCATGCCCCCGTTGCGCAAGCGCGGCATTGAAAACATTGCCAAGAGCGCGCAAGGGCGCGCGCAAGCCCAATCAAACACTCGCACCAAGAGCCCTAGGGCCCCCAAGGGCCCCAGGCCCTCAGGCCCCAGCGCCCCAGCGCCAAGCGCAGACGCGGGCGCGGGCGCGTGGCGGGCGCGCCGCGCGTTTGATTTTTATAGGGCGGATGGTCGGAATCTGGTCCGTCGCCGGCCGTAAAACGGGTCCATCGATGGGCGGCGTTACTTCGATGCCGTGAGGCCCCCCACGTGTGTAAGCAGCACCTCGCAAATCCCCCGCGGCAGGCCTATGGGCGCCAGCCAGCCTGCCCCATGGCCAGACGGGGGGCACCCCCCTAAAGAGCTATAAGTGTTATTGCAGCTCTTGCTGGGACAGACACTACTTGGACCCAGCTGTCACACCCCCCTCTAAAAAATTCATTTCTTGGTATTTTGAGCTGAATTTTTGCACATAGGTTGGCAAAAATCCAATCCACCTTTATAAATTTTTCCCAGATTTTTTCAGAGGTCGGGAAGTATTTTTTTTTATTTTCCTACCATTTAAAAATCAAGAGAAATACGCAAAAATAGGAACCGGCCCGGAAATGACCCCAAATTCCGGCTGGCAGCCTCACAAAAAAATGGAAGATTTTACTGGATTGGTTTCACGTGGAAAAGCACACGTTTTCTTGGCGGGATGCGGGAAAACCGGCAGCGCGCATGCCGCGGCCACCGGAGGAGCCCCGGGAAAACTCTTGCTTTCACGGTCTTGGCCTCCCCTCACCACCATGGCCGGCCTCTAATCCCCCCATCAGCAGTTGTGGCCGATAGGGCAGTGATTTGAACGACGCCGCCGGGTAATCGCACCCGGCCGACGCGGGGAGGAAGAGATCTCTTCTTCCAAGATAGCGAACAACACATCGGGAGTTATGTTGATAGGGCAGAGAATTGAATGACTCGTTGCGGGCAGCCAGCTGATAGGGCCTCCAGCTGCACAAATCCGCGCTGCCGATTTTTCCGACGTTGCCGATTTGTCTGAACAGCCCCTCGTTCGTCCGCGCTGCCGATTCCAACACTGCCTGCTGTGTCTGAACAGCCCCTGTTTCGTCAGCGCGTCCCCTTGACGAATTTTCCTGCCTGGCCTCGACAGCCCAGCGTCCAGCCCGTGTTCGTCAACAAATCTGCGCTGCCGATTTTCCCCGACGGGCCTCCAGCTGCGGATCTCCGCGCTGCCGATTTTTCCCACTGTTGGCATCGCTGCCGCTGCCTAGGCCCCCAGTCTTTTTCGTCACGCCTAGGACTATAAACAGTCCAGACTCATCGCCAGCACCGGCTGCCGATTCTGCCGACTTCTCCAATTTCGTCGGCGCTGCCGATTCCAACACTGCCCGCTGTGTCTGAACAGCCCCTGCTTCGTCAGCGCATCCCCTTGACGATTTTTCCTGCCTGGCCTGGACAGCCCAGCGTCCAGCCCATGTTCGTCAAAAAATCTGCGCTGCCGATTTTTCCCACTGTTGGCATAGCTGCCACTGCCCCAGTGTGTGTCTAGGCCCCCAGTCGTTTCCGTCAAGCCTGGGACTATAAATCGTCCGGACTCATCGCCAGCACCGGCTGCCGATTCTGCCGACTTCTCCGATTTCGTCGGCGCTGCCGATTCCAACACTGCCTGCTGTGTCTGAACAGCCCCTGTTTCGTCAGCGCGTCCCCTTGACGAATTTTCCTGCCTGGCCTAGACAGCCCAGCGTCCAGCCCGTGTTCGTCAACAAATCTGCGCTGCCGATTTTCCCCGACGGGCCTCCAGCTGCGGATCTCCGCGCTGCCGATTTTTCCCACTGTTGGCATCGCTGCCCCTGCCTAGGCCCCCAGTCTTTTTCGTCACGCCTAGGACTATAAACAGTCCAGACTCATCGCCAGCACCGGCTGCCGATTCTGCCGATTTCGTCGGCGCTGCCGATTCCAGCACTGCCTGCTGTGTCTGAACAGCCCCTGCTTCGTCAGCGCATCCCCTTGACGATTTTTCCTGCCTGGCCTGGACAGCCCAGCGTCCAGCCCATGTTCGTCAAAAAATCTGCGCTGCCGATTTTTCCCACTGTTGGCATAGCTGCCACTGCCCCAGTGTGTGTCTAGGCCCCCAGTCGTTTCCGTCAAGCCTGGGACTATAAATCGTCCGGACTCATCGCCAGCACCGGCTGCCGATTCTGCCGACTTCTCCGATTTCGTCGGCGCTGCCGATTCCAACACTGCCTGCTGTGTCTGAACAGCCCCTGTTTCGTCAGCGCGTCCCCTTGACGAATTTTCCTGCCTGGCCTAGACAGCCCAGCGTCCAGCCCGTGTTCGTCAACAAATCTGCGCTGCCGATTTTCCCCGACGGGCCTCCAGCTGCGGATCTCCGCGCTGCCGATTTTTCCCACTGTTGGCATCGCTGCCCCTGCCTAGGCCCCCAGTCTTTTTCGTCACGCCTAGGACTATAAACAGTCCAGA
>JAQIZT010000865.1:5000-14532 GCA_029228515.1 Populus alba x Populus x berolinensis | reverse complement strand
CTGAGTGCATCCGCAACCTGAATTGTGGCTACCCTGTTTTGTGCTCCCTACAAAGTCATATTCCGCCAAGAATTCCTGCCACCGAGCTTGTCGTTGCGACAACTTCTTTTGTGTCTTGAAGAATGTATTGGCAACATTGTCGGTCTTGACAACGAATTTTCGGCCCCAGCAGATATACTCTCCATATGCCAAGGCAGTGCACCACTGCCGTCATTTCCTTCTCGTGGGTCGAGTAATTCCGCTCCGCATCGCTTAGCTTCCTACTCTCAGAAAGCAATCGGATGCCCCTCTTGTACGAGCACTCCACCAATAGCCCTGTCCGAAGCATCAGTATGCACTTCGAATGGCTTCTCAAAATCTGGCAGCCCCAGACTGGAGCTGACGCTACCGCTGTCTTCAGCTTCTCGAAAGCTTGTTGGCAGTCCACTGTCCATTCCCAACTCCGGGTCTTCTTGAGCAGATCTGAGAGAGGAGTTGTCTTCTTGCTATAACCCTCAATGAACCGTCGATAGTAGTTTGCAAGCCCCAAGAATGATCTCAATTCCGGACTGATTTTGGTGCTGTCCATTCGACGATGGCTTGGATCTTCCGTGGATCCATCTTCACCTGTCCTTCCCCAATTAAATGGCCTAGGAACATAATTTCAGCCTTTGCAAACTCACATTTTTCCCTCTTTACATATAGTTCATGTTCTCTCAATCTAGCTAGAACTTTAGAAAGATGCATTACATGTTCTTCAATTCCTCTACTATAGATTACAATGTCATCTAAGTAGACTACAACAAAATTATCTAGGAAATCATATAACACATCATTCATCAAATTACAGAATGTTGCTGGAGCATTCGTTAAGCCGAATGGCATAACTAGAAATTCGTACGAGCCATACCTCGTCACGCAAGTCGTCTTATGCTCATCTCCGTCAGCAACTCTCACTTGCCAATACCCCGATCGCAAGTCCAACTTCGTAAAGATCGAAGCACCACACAATCTGTCCATCAAATCCTGAATCAAAGGTACAGGATATTTGTTTTTGATGGTTACCTTATTTAGCGCTCGGTAGTCCACACACATCGAAGGCTCCCATCCGCCTTCTTTTGGAACAAAACCGGAGCACCATATGGAGCCTTGGAAGGTCTAACAAATCCCGACTCAATCAACTCTTCCAACTGCTTCCGTAATTCTGCCAATTCTTTTGGCGACATTCGGTAAGGAGCTTGAGATGGTGGCTTTGTCCCCGGCACCAGCTCAATTCGGTGATCGACAGCCCTCTTAGGCGGAAGTTTCTTTTGGTAGCTGAGGCGGCATAACATCCTCGAATTGCTGCAGCACGCTAGCAATCTCGTTTGGCACCCCTCCCCACAATAGTCAGCTTTCTCCTCCGCTATTGTTGCTAGAAATACTTCCCCTCCTTTCCGCAATGCTTTCTCAATTGCGATGGCCGATATTAAGCTCTTCTTCCCTTTCGCAACATTCGCCACTGCGACGTTGCAGCAGGGAACAAAACATGGGCATCCCTCGCTCTCGCAATCATTATCCCATTGAGATACGGCATTAAAGCAATCTTGGCTTTCCGTAGGAAATCTAGGCCAAGAATAAGATCATAATCGTCAAGAGTTATGACAAGCAAATCGTGCTTACCTCTCCACTGATCCAGCACAATCGGCACATCATAAGACATCCCAGCAATCTTCTGCGCCTTCGAGTTTACTGCCTTCATGGATGTCTGGCTGTCACTCAGCCGCAAGCCAAGTTCTTTCGCCATCCGATCTGCCACAAACGTGTGGGTTGCGCCTGAATCCAGCATAGCTGTCACGCCCTTGCCGTTTATATCTCAATCTTCACATACATGAGGCTGTCCGTTGCCCCACCTTCCCTTTTCGTAAGGTTTCAATCCTTGCCAAGTCTGTCTCAACATGGCTGTTTTCGGCAGCCGCATCCTCTGATTCAGCTACCAAGCAACATAACACCCGCATGGGATTGACGCGCGTAATCATGCCCTCCTCTTCATCGCTATTCCCACTCGAATAGCATTCAGTTTCTCCCTCTTTGGGCATTCCCTCGCAAAGTGAGGACCCTCGCAAATGAAGCATGTAATGTTCGGTTTAGTACCATTACCTGGTGTGTGCGTATATTTGGCCTTGCCCTTCTCCGCGGCAGTAGCCTTTCCAGCACCCCGCCAAATCCACCGAACTTCTTCTTTGCCTTTCCTCCTTGCTCTTCCCCTTTGACTTGAAGGAGGCTGATTTATAGCTCTCTCTCGCAGGAGCTTTATAGTCCACCAAATTGTCCGCAGCAGCAATAGCCGAAGACAGATCCTTCACATTCTGTCGTCGCAGCTCCGCTTGCGCCCACGGTTGCAATCCGGACATAAAATTGAACAACCTGTCCTCCTCGGACATATTCTCTATGTCGAGAATTAACGAACTAAAAGACTTTACATATTCACGGACTGACCTGTCTTGTTTTAGTCTTTTCAATTCATCTCGTGCAATCCACGATGTATTGTTCGGTAGGAACTGTTCCTTTAGCTCCTTCTTGAGACGCTCCCATGTCTCAATCTTTGGAGACGTCCCGCACTTAGATCATCTTTGGTTCTCGTCCTCCACCAAAGCTTCGCGTCACCCGTGAGATACATCACGGTTAGATCAACTTGTTCCGTTGCGCCAATCCTCGCAAGCTGAAGTACTGCTCCATGTCCCATAAGAAATTTTCCAGCTCTTTGGAACTTCTTGCCCCGCCAAAGCACTTTGGTTCGGGCAATTTGGGCTTAGAGGAACTTACCCCAAGAGGAGTGTTTTGTGACTGCCCTCTTCAGAACAGCAATCATCTCTTCGGCAGCAGCCAATCGTTCACTTCGATTCTGCCGCAAGCGAGATGTATAAGCTCTCAGCCCTTTCAGCGCTTTCCATTGCTTCCTTCAAGCGATCCATGACAGTGCGTTCTTCCTCTTCATCGTCTGGCCCTATCATAGTCTCCAGACGCGTCAACCGTTCCCGAATGGCTTCCATGGTTTCGGGCTGCACGTTGTTGAATCAACCGTGCTCTGATACCAATTGTCACGGGGATAATTTTTCGCCTCGCAAATTAACCCGTGCGGCAGCCTAGTCCCGCTAGACTCAGCCTTGCCTCACACCCTTTCACTCGTGTTTTCCTACGACTATGTGTTTCGCACACTCAAGGAGGTTCTCACAATCGCCTCGTCGTAGACAATCAACAAACACAAGCAAGTATAAGCAAACACAAGCAAACACACCAAGCTTTTACAAGAATCCCTCTCAACCTTTATTTATACTCATAAACAAAGGAAATACAAAACACAAAAATTGTGGTGTGCTATGCACGAAAATTCGCATGCTACACAGCATAGGAGGCTTGGCAGCCTATTTATAGTCCAAGTGTGCGCTTCCATTCTCTCGACACTAAACACCCCAATTTCGGGGCATAGTGGAGCACTAACAAAACTCTTCCCCCCATGTTTCCCATTTCACATGGCCTAAGTGGAGTATCAATCCCCAACCAATTATCTTTAGTGGGGGTTGGTGAAGCACTTTCTTCACCAATACTTTCGGCCCCTCTCCCACTATGTTCTGCTTGCCCTCATGCGGCAGTCCCATTTGTCATTGACCAGTTGCTATGTCAGCTAGCTGACTTAGAATGTCCATCATCTATAGTCCCCACGTTTCCATGCCAAGTCGCCAGCCTCAAAGACTTCGCATAGCAACCTTGCACGCTGCCTGCACGAATTCGTTTCTGCCGCAAGTCCATCGCCCCCCCACTGCCGAATTCCATTAGGCAATGTGCCTTAAGTTGGCGCGCCCCGCGCGCCTAGACCTCTAACAGTAGCCTCCTATCCTACCAATCGAAAGTTGATAGGGCAGATGAATTTGAATGATGCGTCGCCTCCAGCACTCGATGGCCGTGCGATCCGTCGAGTTATCACAATGAATCAATCAGAGCAACGGGCAGAGCCCGCGTCGACCTTTTATCTACATAAATGCGTCCCTTCCAGAAGTCGGGGTTTTTCACGTATTTGCTCTAGAATTACTACGGTTATCCGAGTAGCAAATTACCATCAAAACAAACTATAACTGATTTAATGAGCACATTCGCAGTTTCACAGTCTGAATTAGTTCATACTTAACACAATGCATGGCTTTAATCTTTGAGACAACGCATATGACTACTGGGCAGGAGTCACACCAGGTAGCATTTCCTTGGCGGACACCACGACCCGCACGATCCCCGACGCCGATGAGACTGAATCCGGGCCGAGACGGGCGTGGAAGTCGTTCTTATCGAGCATACGAGCGGCTCGGAACGGGACGGTCGCAGGGGCGGAGGCCCCGTCGCCTGGCATACAGCGTTTCAGCATTCCGAAAGCACAGTGCGGGTACCGCGCGTGGGCCAGTTCGGCGGAATTCCGCTCGACTGCGAACACGGGCGCCGCTGCTAGGATTCGCACTCCGCGCCCCCGGGGAGGCGCGCGTGCGGCGAGGGACAGCTTCAACATTCAAATTCCACCGAAGTGGGTTACGCAGCACAGGAACCACCGCCTACGCCGCCAACGGCACCCAAGGCCTGGGCTGAGAGTGATGGGGGCGGCAGCAGGCCGAACAGGTTTCTCGGTGACACAAGCAAACGGAGCCTGCCGACAACGGACAGCCCAATTAACCGCTCGATGCGACTCTGCGTTACACGCGACAACAATCCGATACGATTAACGGGGGGGGAACCAACTCGGCCAACGAGGGCAAATGGAAAGACTTTACCCGAGATGAGAGATCGTGCCCGCACCGCTGGACGCGAAAGGATTCTCGGAAGGGACAACCAACCACGCCGCTGGGGGACGCGAAGGATCTCGACAGGACAAAGCAACAAGCCGCGGGGGACGCGGGGGATCTCGATAGGGACCACGCACACAAGCCGCGGGGGACGCGGCGGATCTCGAAAGGGACAGGCCGCCGGGGCGGGGAGAGCAACAGGGACAATCATTCGGGGGGCCATCTGCCCGTCAGCTCGGAAGACGACGAGAGGCGCAGGCCTTCGGCAGCGGGGGTCACATCGCGCAGGAGACTTGGGGAGGATGGCGAGTGAGAGCCAGGGCAACCTTGGCTCGAGAGGCAGCAACTGAATGCGGCACGCCCACGCGGTACAGCTCTACTTCCTCGCAATTTCCCCAAAGTCAGCGGGTCCCGCACCAGAACACGTCGGCCTAGGCCTCCAGCTTGCGGAGACACAGGCAGAGGCCACCGCTGCCGTTGACGTCGCAGCCAAGCCGTTGGGCGCTTTGGGCTTGCCCAGCACCTTGGACACGAGGGGAATCCTGTTAAGGCCCTCACACCTGAGAGACCGCTGCGGATGAACTGACCAACGCGCCCAACGGCTTGGAGCGGGTTGGTCACGGCAGCGGTGGCCGGATATCAGGACGTCGCCGTTACTTATAGCGCCAAGGCCGTTGGGCGCGTTGGGTGCTGCCAGCACCTTGGCACGAGGGGGAATCCTGGTTAAGCCCCACGCCCTGAGACCGCGGATAAAGCCAAGCTCCCCCAAACGCAGCCCAACGGCTGTGGAGCGCGGTGACGGGCAGGGATTCCGGCCACCGCCACCGGGAACGTCTCGCCTGGGCAAGCTGAGGAGGCGCGCTGTACAGCTGCCAGCACCTTGGAACGAGCGCGGTTGGTTAAGCCCCCACGCCCCAACTCTTACGCGGATAAGCAGCACCAACGCCGCACCAACGGCTTGGAGCGGGTCCCGGCGCGACACGGTCGGCCGGAATCGTGACGTCCGCGCACAATCCGTTTGGGCGCGTTGGGGCGGCCTATTGGTTGGCACGAGCGCTGGCTAATCAGATGTGCGTGCGCGGCTCCGCCAGCCGCGGATAAGCAGCCCCAACGCGTCCCTGCAACGGCTTGGAGCGGGTCACAAGTGGACGGTGGCCGGAATCGTGAGACGTCGCGCCAAGACCGTTTGTGGCGCGTTGGGGCTGCCCTATTGGTTGGCACGACGCGCTGGCAAATCAGAGTGCCGGTGCGCGACACCCGCAGCCGCGGATAAGCATCCCCAACGCGCCCAACGGCTTGGAGCGGGTCACTAGGAGACGGTGGCCGGACAGCGTGACGGTCCGCTTGCACAAGTTCGAGCCGTTTGGGCGACGTTGGGGCTGCCTATTGGTTGGCGACGTAGCGCTGGCAAATCAGAGTGCGTGCGCGCCCGCAGCCGCGGATAAGGCAGCCCCAACAGCGCCCAACGGCCTTTGGAGCGGGTCACAGGGACGGTGGCCGGAATCGTGACGTCGCGCCAAGACGTTGGGCGCGTTGGGGCTGCCTAGTGGGTTGGCACGAAGCGCTGGCAATATCAGAGTGCGTGCGACGCCCGCACAGCCCGCGGATATATAAGCTTTAAGCCCCAACGCGCCCAACGGCTTGGAGCGGGTCACAGGGACGGTGGCCGGAATTCGGGTCGTCGCCAGGCCGGGGAAAAAACGGGTCACCGATGGCGGCGTTTACTTCGGGCCATGAGGCCCCCCACGTTAGGCCGAGCATAGCAGCAGCCCACAAATCCCCCGCGGCAGGCCTACTGGGCGCCAGACAGCGCGCACCATGGCCAGCAGGGGGCACCCCACCTAAAGAGCTATATGTGTTATTGCAGCTCTGGCTGGGTAGACACTTACTAGGTCCCAGCTGTCACCCCACCTCTAAAAAATTCATTTCTTGGTATTTTTGAGCTGAAATTTTGGACATATGTTGGAAAACAATCCAATCCAAACTTTATAATTTATCCCAGAATTTATTTTCGAGGGTCGCGGAAGTATTTTTTTTTATTTTCAAACCATTAAAAATCAAGGAAATACGGCAAATTAGGAAACCGGCCCGGAATGACCCCAAATTCGGCTGGCTGCTTCACAAAAATATGGCTGATTTTCCAGGATTGGTTTCTTGTGGAAAGCACGACGTTTTCTTGGCGGGATGCAGTTAGGGGAAAACCGGCAGCGCGGCTCTACATGCTCGCGGCCAGCGACGTCGGCATGGCCCCAGCAGCCGCCTAGCCTTCTCCCGCCGCGGTGGGGCAGGCACCGAGAGCATGGGGCCCGGGCCCTCGAAGGCACGCCCCCCCAGCGGGCAAGACAGCAAGCCAGCTCGGGGGCTGTCCGCCGCTGCCGATTTTTCACACTGCTGGCATCGCTGCCGCTTTGCACCGGGCCCGAAGGCCAGCCACCCCGCAGGGCACGACAGCAAGCCTGACGGGGGCTGTCCAGCAGCTGACGATTTTTCCCACTGCTGGGCATCGCTGCCGCTGCCCCGGCACCAGATAAGGCAGCCCCCAACGCGGGCACGACAGACGCCAGCGGGGGCTGTTCCGCGCTGCCGATTTTTCCCACTGCTGGCATCGCTGCCGCTGCCCGGGGACCGAAGGCAGCCCCCCCGGGGCTCGACTGCAAGCCAGCGGGGGCTGTCCCGCGCTGCCGATTTTTCCCACTGCTGGCATCGCCTGCCGCTGCCCCGGGCCCGAAGGCAGCCCCCCCAGCGGGCACGACAGCATGCCAGCGGGGGCTGTCCGCGCTGACGATTTTTCCCCACTGCTGGCATCGCTGACGCTGCACCGGGCCCGAAGGCAGCCCCCCCGCGGGCACTGGAACAGCAAGCCAGCGGGGGCTGTGCGCGATGCCGATTTTTCCCACTGCTGGCATCGCTGCCGCTGCCCCGGGCCCGTAGGCAGCCCCCCCGCGGGCACGAAAGCAAGCCAGCGGGGGCTGTCCGCGCTGCCGATTTTTCCCACTGCTGGCATCGCTGCCGCTGCCCTGGGGACCGAAGGCAGCCCCCCCGCGGGCACGACAGCACACTAGACCGCCGGGGGCTGGTCGCGCTGCCGATTTTTTCCCAATGCTGGCGATCGCTGCCGCAGAGTCGTGTGCGTTAGCCCTCCTCCCTCGCTGCTGGGGGGCAGGCAAGAGCGCAGGGGGGCACGGCGCGGAAGGCAGCCCCCCCGCGGGTAAGATAGCAAGCCGCAAGCAGGGGCTGTCCCCGCGTTCAGCCCCCGTTTTGCGCAGCGGCGGCATGGAAATCTTCGCGCTGTCATTGCCGCTCCCTCTTTGCTGGCGCGCCCACCATCGACCAAGAGGCACAAGGGCCCCCAAGGGCCCCAGGCCCACAATGGGCCCCAGCGCCCCAGCGCCAAGCCGCAGACGCGGGCGCCGGGCGCGGTAACGCGGGCTTTGTGCGGCGCGTGTGATTTTTATAGGGCGGTGGTCGGAATGAGGTCGTCGCCGGCCGGAAAACGGTTGTTCATCGATGGCGGCGTTACTTCGGGCCGTGAGGGCCCCCACGTGTGTAGCAGCAGCTCGCAAATCCCCCGCGGCAGGCCTTATGGGGGGCCAGCCAGCTGCGACCCATGGCCAGTCGGGGTAGGCACCTCCCCTAAAGAGCTAATAAGTGTTATTGCAGCTCTGGCATTAAGGGGCAGACACTACATAGGTCCCAGCTGTCACCCCCCCTCTAAAAAATTCATTTTCTTGGTATTTTGAGCTGAAATTTTGCACATAGGTTGGCATAAATCCAATCCACCTTTATAAATTTTCCCAGGAGTTTTTTTCGAAGGTCGGGAAGTATTTTTTTTTATTTTCCTACCATTAAAAATCAAGGTAATACGCAAAAATAGGAACCGGCCCGGTTATGACCCCAATCTCGGCTGGCATCTCACAAAAATTATCGCTGATTTTTACTGGATTGATTTCACGTGGAAAGCATGACGTTATCTTGGCGGGATGCGGGGAAAACCGGGCACGCGCGCATGCCCCGCAGAGCCACCGGAAGGTAGCCCCGGGAAAACTCTTTGCTTTCACGGTCTTGGCCTCCCCTCACCACCATGGCCGGCCTCTAATCCCCCCATCAGCAGTTGTGGCCGATAGGGCAGTGATTTGAACGACGCCGCCGGGTAATCGCACCCGGCCGACGCGGGGAGGAAGAGATCTCTTCTTCCAAGATAGCGAACAACACATCGGGAGTTATGTTGATAGGGCAGAGAATTGAATGACTCGTTGCGGGCAGCCAGCTGATAGGGCCTCCAGCTGCACAAATCCGCGCTGCCGATTTTTCCGACGTTGCCGATTTGTCTGAACAGCCCCTCGTTCGTCCCGCGCTGCCGATTCCAACACTGCCTGCTGTGTCTGAACAGCCCCTGTTTCGTCAGCGCGTCCCCTTGACGAATTTTCCTGCCTGGCCTCGACAGCCCAGCGTCCAGCCCGTGTTCGTCAACAAATCTGCGCTGCCGATTTTCCCCGACGGGCCTCCAGCTGCGGATCTCCGCGCTGCCGATTTTTCCCACTGTTGGCATCGCTGCCGCTGCCTAGGCCCCCAGTCTTTTTCGTCACGCCTAGGACTATAAACAGTCCAGACTCATCGCCAGCACCGGCTGCCGATTCTGCCGACTTCTCCAATTTCGTCGGCGCTGCCGATTCCAACACTGCCCGCTGTGTCTGAACAGCCCCTGCTTCGTCAGCGCATCCCCTTGACGATTTTTCCTGCCTGGCCTG
>JAQIZT010000864.1:7500-14537 GCA_029228515.1 Populus alba x Populus x berolinensis | reverse complement strand
AATTTAATGAGCCATTCGCAGTTTCACAGTCTGAATTAGTTCATACTTACACATGCATGGCTTAATCTTTGAGACAAGCATATGAACTGGCTGGAGATCAACCAGGTAGCATTCCTTGGCGACACCACGACCCGCACGATCCCCGACGCCGATGAGACGAGGGCCGAGACGGGGAGGAAGTCGTTCTTATCGAGCACGAGCGGCTCGAACGGGACGGTCGCAGGGGCGGAGGCCCCCGCGCCGGCATCGCGTTCCGCATCCGAAAGCACGAGCGACCGCGCGTGGGCCAGTTCGCGGGATTCCGCTCGACTGGAACACGGGCGCCGCTGCTAGGTTCGCCCCGCGCCCCCGGGGAGGCGCGCGGCGGAGAGGGACAGCTTCACATTCAAATTCCACCGAAGTGGGTACGCAGCACAGGAACCCCGCCTCGCCGCAAGGCACCCCAGGCCTGGGGCTGAGAGTGATGGGGGCAGCAGGCCGACAGTTCGGTGCACAAGCACGGAGCCTGCCGACACGGACAGCCCAATTACCGCTCATGCGACTCTGCGTACACGCGACAACAATCCCGACGAGCGAACCACGGCCACGAGGGCAAATGGAAACACCCGAGAGAGATCGTGCCCGCACCGCTGGACGCGAAAGGATCTCGAAGGGACAACCAACACGCCGCTGGGGGACGCGAAGGATCTCGAAGGGACAAGCAACAAGCCGCGGGGGACGCGGGGGATCTCGAAGGGACACGCAACAAGCCGCGGGGGACGCGGCGGATCTCGAAGGGACAGGCCGCGGGGGGGAGCAACAGGGACAATCATTCGGGGGGCCATCTGCCTCAGCTCGGAAGACGGAGGCCAGGCCTCGGCAGCGGGCACATCGCGCAGGAGCTTGGGGATGGCGAGGAGAGCCAGCACCTTGGCACGAGCGCAGCAACTGAATGCGGCACGCCCACGCGGTACAGCTCTCCTCGCAATCCCCAAGCTCAGCGGTCCGCACCAGACACGTCGGCCAGGCCTCCAGCTTGCGAGCACAGGCAGAGGCCACCGCTGCCGTGACGTCGCGCCAAGCCGTTGGGCGCGTTGGGGCTGCCAGCACCTTGGCACGAGGGGAATCCTGTTAAGGCCCCACACCGAGACCGCGGATAAGCAGCCCCAACGCGCCCAACGGCTTGGAGCGGGTCACGGCAGCGGTGGCCGGAATCAGGACGTCGCCGTTACGTAGCGCCAAGCCGTTGGGCGCGTTGGGGCTGCCAGCACCTTGGCACGAGGGGAATCCTGTTAAGGCCCACGCCCGAGACCGCGGATAAGCAGCCCCAACGCGCCCAACGGCTTGGAGCGGGTGACGGGCAGGGATTCCGGCCACCGCCACCGGGACGTCGCGGCAAGCTGAGAGGCGCGCGTCAGCTGCCAGCACCTTGGAACGAGCGCGGCTTGTTAAGGCCCCACGCCCACGCCGCGGATAAGCAGCCCAACGCGCCCAACGGCTTGGAGCGGGTCCGGGGACGGTGGCCGGAATCGTGACGTCGCGCCAAGCCGTTGGCGCGTTGGGGCTGCCTATTGGTTGGCACGAGCGCTGGCAAATCAGAGTGCGTGCGCGCCCGCAGCCGCGGATAAGCAGCCCCAACGCGCCCAACGGCTTGGAGGGGTCACAGGGACGGTGGCCGGAATCGTGACGTCGCGCCAAGCCGTTGGGCGCGTTGGGGCTGCCTATTGGTTGGCACGAGCGCTGGCAATCAGAGTGCAACGTGCGTGCGCGCCCGCAGCCGCGATAAGCAGCCCCAACGCGCCCAACGGCTTGAGCGGGTCACAGGGACGGTGGCCGGAATCGTGACGTCGCGCCAAGCCGTTGGGCGCGTTGGGGCTGCCTATTGGTTGGCACGAGCGCTGGCAAATCAGAGTGCGTGCGCGCCCGCAGCCGCGGATAAGCAGCCCCAACGCGCCCAACGGCTTGGAGCGGGTCACAGGGACGGTGGCCGGAATCGTGACGTCGCGCCAAGCCGTTGGGCGCGTTGGGGCTGCCTATTGGTTGGCACGAGCGCTGGCAAATCAGAGTGCGTGCGCGCCCGCAGCCGCGGATAAGCAGCCCCAACGCGCCCAACGGCTTGGAGCGGGTCACAGGGACGGTGGCCGGAATCGGGTCGTCGCCGGCCGGAAAACGGGTCATCGATGGCGGCGTTACTTCGGGCCATGAGGCCCCCACGTTAGTCCGAGCATAGCAGCAGCCCACAAATCCCCCGCGGCAGGCCTATGGGCGCCAGCCAGCGCGCCCCATGGCCAGCCAGGGGGCACCCCCCTAAAGAGCTATAAGTGTTATTGCAGCTCTGGCAGGGGTAGACACTACTAGGTCCCAGCTGTCACCCCCCCTCTAAAAAATTCATTTCTTGGTATTTTGAGCTGAAATTTTGCACATATGTTGGAAAAAATCCAATCCAACTTTATAAATTTTCCCAGATTTTTTCGAGGTCGGGAAGTATTTTTTTTTATTTTCCTACCATTAAAAATCAAGGAAATACGCAAAAATAGGAACCGGCCCGGAATGACCCCAAATTCGGCTGGCAGCCTCACAAAAATATGGCTGATTTTACTGGATTGGTTTCATGTGGAAAGCACGACGTTTTCTTGGCGGGATGCGAGAAAACCGGCAGCGCGCATGCGCGGCCAGCGACGTCGGGCTGGCCCCAGCAGCGCCTAGCCTCTCCCGCGCGGGGGGCAGGCAAGAGCGCAGGGGCCCCGGGCCCGAAGGCAGCCCCCCCGCGGCAAGACAGCAAGCCAGCGGGGGCTGTCCGCGCTGCCGATTTTTCCCACTGCTGGCATCGCTGCCGCTGCCCCGGGCCCGAAGGCAGCCCCCCCGCGGGCACGACAGCAAGCCAGCGGGGGCTGTCCGCGCTGCCGATTTTTCCCACTGCTGGCATCGCTGCCGCTGCCCCGGGCCCGAAGGCAGCCCCCCCGCGGGCACGACAGCAAGCCAGCGGGGGCTGTCCGCGCTGCCGATTTTTCCCACTGCTGGCATCGCTGCCGCTGCCCGGGCCCGAAGGCAGCCCCCCCGCGGGCACGACAGCAAGCCAGCGGGGGCTGTCCGCGCTGCCGATTTTTCCCACTGCTGGCATCGCTGCCGCTGCCCCGGGCCCGAAGGCAGCCCCCCCGCGGGCACGACAGCAAGCCAGCGGGGGCTGTCCGCGCTGCCGATTTTTCCCACTGCTGGCATCGCTGCCGCTGCCCCGGGCCCGAAGGCAGCCCCCCCGCGGGCACGACAGCAAGCCAGCGGGGGCTGTCCGCGCTGCCGATTTTTCCCACTGCTGGCATCGCTGCCGCTGCCCGGGCCCGAAGGCAGCCCCCCGCGGGCACGACAGCAAGCCAGCGGGGGCTGTCCGCGCTGCCGATTTTTCCCACTGCTGGCATCGCTGCCGCTGCCCCGAGGCCGAAGGCAGCCCCCCCCGCGGGCACGACAGCAAGCCAGCGGGTGGCTGTCCGCGCTGCCGATTTTTCCCACTGCTGGCATCGCTGCCGCTGCCCCGGGCCCGAAGGCAAGCCCCCCGCGGGCACGACAGCAAGCCAGAGGGGGCTGTCCGCGGTGCCGATTTTCTCCCACAGCTGGCAACGCTGCCGCTGAGTGTGCGTAGCCTCTCCGCGCGGGGTGCAGGCAAGAGCGCAGGGGGGGCCCCCCGGGGTGGGGTGGGGGGGGCCCAAAGGCAAGGCCCGAAGGCAGCCCCCCCGAGGGTAAGATAGCCAGCCAGCAAGGGCTGTCCCCGCGTCAGCCCCCGTTGGCGCAGCGCGTCATGGAAATCATTGCCGCGCGCGTCGCGCGCGCCCACATCGGCCCAAGAGCCCAAAGGGCCCCAAGGGCACCAGGCACCTCAGGCCCCAGCGCCCCAGCGCCAAGCGTCTATGACGCGGGCTTGGGCGCGGCGAATGGGCTTCTTGCGCGTGTGATTTTTATAGGGCTAGGTGGTCGGAATCGGGTCGTCGCCGGCCGGGCAAACGGGTCATCCGATGGCGGCGTTTACTTCGAGGGCGTGAGGCCCCCCACGTGTGTAGCGGCAGCTCGCAAATCCCCCGCGGCAGGCCTATGGGCGCCACGCCAGCGCGCCTATGGCCTGTTCGGGGGGCACCCCCCTAAAGAGATACTAAGTGTTATTGCAGCTCTGGCAGGGGCAGACACTACTAGGTCCCAGCTGTCACCCCCCCTCTAAAAAATTCATTTCTTGGTATTTTGAGCTGGAAATTTTGCACATAGGTGGCAAAAATCCAATCCACCTTTATAAATTTTCCCAGATTTTTTCGAGGTCGGGAAGTATTTTTTTTTATTTTCCTACCATTAAAAATCAAGGAAATACGCAAAAATAGGAACCGGCCCGGATTGACCCCAAATTCGGCGGGCAGCCTCAACAAAACTATGGCTGATTTTACTGGATAGATTTCACGTGGAAAGCATGAAGTTTTTCTTGGCGGGATGCGGAAAAACCGGCAGCGCGCACTGGCGCGGCCACCGGAGGAGCCCCCGGAAAACTCTTGCTATCACGGTCTGAGCCTCCCCTCACCACCATGGCCGGCCTCTAATCCCCCCATCAGCAGTTGTGGCCGATAGGGCAGTGATTTGAACGACGCCGCAGGGTAATCGCACTCCGGCCGACGCGGGGGAGGAGAGATCTCTTCTTCCAAGATAAGCGAACAACACCTCGGGAGTTATGTTGATTAGGGAAGAGAATTGAATGACTCGTTTGCGGGCAGCCAGCATGATAGGGCCTCCAACTGCACAAATCCGCGCTGCCAATTTTTCCGAATTAGTGCCGATTTGTGTCTGAACAGGCCCTCGTTCGTTCTCGCTGCCGATTCCAACACTGCCTGCTGGTGTCTGAACAGCCCTGTTTCGTCAGCGCGTCCCCTTGACGAATTTTCCTGCCTGGCCTCGGACAGCCCAGCGTCCAGCCCGTGTTCGTCAACAAATCTGCGCTGCCGATTTTCCAGAAGGGCCTCAAGCTCGCGGATCTCCGCGCTGGCCGATTTTTCCCACTGTTGGCATCGCTGCCGCTGCCTAGGCCCCCAGTCTTTTTCGTCACGCCTAGGACTATAAACAGTCCAGACTCATCGCCAGCACCGGCTGCCGATTCTGCCGACTTCTCCATTTACGTCGGCGCTGCTGATTACAACACTGCCCGCTGTGTCTGAACGCCCCTGCTTCGTCAGCGCATCCCCTTGACGATTTTTCCCCCCCCCCCCATGCCTGGCCTGGACAGCCCAGCGTCCAGCCCATGTTTCGTCAAAAAAATCTGACGCTGCCGATTTTTCCCACTGTTGGCATAGCTGCCACTGCCCCAGTGTGTGTCTAGGCCCCCAGTCGTATTCCGTCAAGCCTGGTACTATAAATCGTTCCGGACTCATCGCCAGCTCCGGCTGACGATTCTTGCCGACTTCTCCGATTTCGTCGGGCGCTGCCGATACAACAACTGCCTGCTGTTATGTCTGAACAAGCCCCCTGTTTCGTCAGCGCGTCCCCTTGACGAATTTTCCTGCCTTGCCTAGACAGCCCAGCGTCCAGCCCGTGTTCGTCAACAAATCTGCGCTGCCGATTTTCCCCGACGGGCCTCCAGCTGCGGATTCTCCGCGCTGCCGATTTTTCCCACTGTAGGCATCGCTGCCCCTGGCCTAGGCCCCCAGTCTTTTTCGTCACGCCTAGGGACTATAAACTGTCCAGACCTTCCCCATACTGCCAGCACCGGTTGCCGATTCTGCCGATTTCGTCGGCGCATGCCGATTCCAGCACTGCTGGCTGTGTCTGAACAGCCCCTGACTTCGTCAGCGCATCCCTTGACGTTTTATCCTGCCTGGCCTGGACAGCCCTGCGTCCAGCCCATGTTCGTCAAAAAATTCTGCGCTGCGGATTTTTCACACTGTTGGAATAGAGCTGCCACTGCCCCGTGTGTGTCTAGGCCCCCCAGTCGTTTCCGTCAAGCCTGGGACTATAAATCGTCCGGACTCATCGCCAGCACCGGCTGCCGATTCTGCCGACTTCTCCGATTTCGTCGGCGCTGCCGATTCCAACACTGCCAGCTGTGTCTGAACAGCCCCTGTTTCGTCAGCGCGTCCCCTTGACGAATTTTATGCCTGGCCTGGACAGCCCAGCGTCCAGCCCGTGTTCGTCAACAAATCTGCGCTGCCGATTTTCCCCGACGGGCCTCCAGCTGCGGATCTCCGCGCTGCCGATTTTTCCCACTGTTGGCATCGCTGCCGCTGCCTAGGCCCCCAGTCTTTTCGTCACGCCTAGGACTATAAACAGTCCAGACTCATCGCCAGCACCGGCTGCCGATTCTGCCGACTTCTCCAATTTCGTCGGCGCTGCCGATTCCACACTGCCCGCTGTGTCTGAACAGCCCCTGCTTCGTCAGCGCATCCCCTTGACGATTTTTCCTGCCTGGCCTGGACAGCCCAGCGTCCAGCCCATGTTCGTCAAAAAATCTGCGCTGCCGATTTTTCCCACTGTTGGCATAGCTGCCACTGCCCCAGTGTGTGTCTAGGCCCCCAGTCGTTTCCGTCAAGCCTGGGACTATAAATCGTCCGGACTCATCGCCAGCACCGGCTGCCGATTCTGCCGACTTCTCCGATTTCGTCGGCGCTGCCGATTCCAACACTGCATGCTGTGTCTGAAACAGCCCCCTGTTTCGTCAGCGGCGTCCCCTTGACGGAATTTTCCTGCCTGGCCTCGACTGCCCAGCGTACAGGCCCGTTGGTTCTGTCAATCATAAATCTGCGCTGCCGATTTTCCCGACGGGCCTCAGCTGCGGATCTCCGCGCTGCCGATTTTTTCCACTGTTGGCATCGCTGCCGCCTGACTAGGCCCCCAGTCTTTTTCGTCACGCCTAGGACTATAAACAGTCCAGACTCCTCATCAGCACCGGCTTGCCGATTCTGCCGACTTCTCCCATTGCGTCCGGCGGCTGCCTATTTCCAACACTGCCCGCTGTGTCTGAACAGCCCCTGCTTCGTCAGGCGCATCCCCTTGACGATTTCTTCCTGCCTGGCCTGGACAGGCCCAGCGTCCAGCCCATG
>JAQIZT010000863.1:2500-7500 GCA_029228515.1 Populus alba x Populus x berolinensis | reverse complement strand
GGCAGCCGCAGATTTTTTGACGAACATGGGCTGTACGCGTGGGCTGTCCAGGCCAGGCAGGAAAAATCGTCAAGGGGATGCGCTGACGAAGCAGGGGCTGTTCAGACACAGCTGGCAGTGTTGGAGATCGGCAGCGCCGACGAAATTGGAGAAGTCGGCAGAATCGGCAGCCGGTGCTGGCGAAAGAGTCAGTGACTGTTTATTAGTCCTAGGCGTGACGAAAAAGACCAGGGGGCCTAGGCAGCGGCAACGATGCCAACCAGTGGGAAAAATCGGCAGCGCGGAGATCCTCTCCCGCAAGCTGGAGGCCCGTCGGGGAAAATCGGCAGCGCAGATTTGTTGACGAACACGGGCTGGACGCTGGGCATGTCGAGGCCAGGCAGGAAAATTCGTCAAGGGGACGCGCTGACCTTAACAGGGGCTGTTCAGACACAGCAGGCAGTGTTGGAATCGGCAGCGCGAACGAACTATGGGCTGTTCAGAACAAATCGGCAACGTCGGAAAATACGGCAGCGCGGATATGTGCAGCTGGAGGCCCTATCAGCTGGCTGCCCGCAACTGAGTCCATTCAATTCTCTGCCACTAACAACATAACTCCCTATTTGTTGTACGCTATCTAGGAAGTAAGAGATCTCATCCTCCCCTCGTCTGGCCGGGTGCGATTACCCGGCGGCGTCGTTCAAATCACTGGCCCTATCGGCCACAAACTGCTGTATGGGGTGGGATTAGAGGCCGGACCATGGTGGGAGAGGGGGAGGCCTAAGGACCGTGAACAGCAAGAGTTTACCCCGGGGCTCCTCCGGTGGCCGCGGCATGCGCGCTGCCGGTTTTCCCGCATCCCGCCATAGAAAACGTCATGCTTTCCACGTGAAATCAATCCAGTAAAATCAGCCCATAATTTTTTGTGAGGCTGCCAGCCGAATTTGGGGTCATTCCGGGCCGGTTCCTATTTTTGCGTATTTCCTTGATTTTTAATGGTAGGAAAATAAAAAAAAATACTTCCCGACCTCGAAAAAATCTGAGGAAAAATTTATAAAGGTGGATTGGATATTTGCCTAACCTATTTGCAAAATTTCAGCTCAAAATACCAAGAAATGAATTTTTTAGAGGGGGGGTGACAGCTGGGACCTAGTAGTGTCTGCCCCTGCACAGAGCTGCAATAACACTTATGAGCTCTTTAGGGGGGTGCCCCGCCCGACTGGGCAAGGTGCGCGCTGGCTGGCGCCCATAGGCCCTGCCGCGGGGGATTTTGCGAGCTGCATGCTGACACACGTGGGGGGCCTCACGGCCCGAAGTAACGCCGCCAACGAAGACCCGTTTTCCGGCCGGCGACGACCCGATTACGAGACACCGCCCTATAAAAAACACACCTCACCCCAAAAGAAACAGTCCCAACGCCTAAAGCGCGCGCCCGCGCCGCGCCCGCGCCCGCGTCTGCGTTTTTTCTTGGCGCTGGGGCGCTGGGGGCCAGAGGGCCTTGGGCCCTTGGGGGCCCTTGGGCTCTAGGTCGATTGGGCTCGCGCGGCGCGCGGCAATAGATATCCATGCCGCGCTGCGCGAACGGGGGCTGACGCGGGGACAGCCCCATCTGGCTGGATATCTTACCCGCGGGGGGCCTGCCTTCGGGCCTTGCCCCCCTGCGCTCTTGCCTGCCCCCCGCGCGGGAGAGGCTACGCACACTCTGCGGCAGCGATGCCAGCAGTGGGAAAAATCGGCAGCGCGGACAGCCCCCTAGGCTTTGCTGTCGTGCCCGCGGGGGGGCTGCCCTCGGGCCCGGGGCAGCGGCAGCGATGCCAGAAGTGGGAAACATCGGGCAGCGCGGACAGCCCCCGCTGGCTTGCTTTGTCGTGCCCGCGGGGGGGCTGCCTTCGGAGCCCGGGGCAAGCGGCAGCGATGCCAGCAGTGGGAAAAATCGGCAGCGCGGACAGCAGCCCCGCTGGCTTGCTGTCGTGCCGTCGGTGGGGCTGCCTTCGGGCCCGGGGCAGCGGCAGCGGATGACCGACAGTGGGAAAAATCGGCAGCGCGGACAGCCCCCGCTGGCTTGCCTGTCGTGCCCGCGGGGGGGGCTGCCGATCGTGGCCCGGGGCAGCGGCAGCGATGCAAGCAGTGGGAAAAATCGGCAGAGCGCGTACAGCCCCCGCTGGCTTGCTTTTCGTGCCCGGCGGGGGGCTTCCTTCGTGCCCGTGGCAGCGGCAGCGATGCCGAGCAGTGGGTAAAAATCGGCAGCGCGGACAGCCCCCGCTGGCTTGCTGTCCGTGCCCGCTGGGGGGCTGCCCATCGTGCCCGGGGCAGCGGCGGCCCCCGGGGGATGCCAGCGAGTGGGAAAAATCGGCAGCGCGGACAGCCCCCGCTGGCTTGCTGTCGTGCCCGCGGGGGGGCTGCCATTCCGGGCCCGGGGCAGCGGCAGCGATGCCAGCAGTGGGAAAAATCGTCAAGCGGCGACAGCCCGCCGCTTGGCTTGCTGTCTTGCCGGCGTGGGGGCTGCCTTCGGCCCTGGGCAGCGGCAGCGATGCCAGCAGGTGGGAAAAATCGGCAAGCGCGGCCAGACCCCGCTGGCTTGCTGTCTTGGCCCGCGGGGGGGCTGCCTTCGGGCCCGGGGCCCCTGCGCTCTTGCCCTGCCCCCCGCGGCTGGAGAGGCTAGGCCGCTGCTGGGGCCAGCCCACCTTCGCTGGCCGCGCATGCGCGCTGCCGGTTTTCTCGCTAACCCGCCAAAGAAACGTCGAGCTTTCCAACATTAAACCAAATCCATTAAAAAAGCAGCCATATTTTTTGTGAGGCTGCCAGCCTGAGTTGGGGTCCATTCCGGGCCGGTTCCTATTTTTGCGTATTTCCTTGATCTTTAAATGGTATGAAAATAAAAAAAAATACTTCCCGACCTCGAAAAAAATCTGGGAAAATTTATAAAGTTGGATTTGGATTTTTTCCAACATATGTGCAAAATTTCAGCTCAAAATACCAAGAAATGAATTTTTTAGAGGGGGGGTGACAGCTGGGACCTAGTAGTGTCTACCCCTGCCAGAGCTGCAATAACACTTATAGCTCTTTAAGGGGGTGCCCCCTGGCTGGCCATGGGGCTCGCCCCCCCTGGCTTGCGCCCATAGGCCTGCCGCGGGGGATTTTTGGGCTGCTGCTATGACGACCTAACGTGGGGGGCCTCAAGTCCCGAAGTAACGCCACCCCCATCGATGACCCGTTTACCGGCCGGCGGACGACCCGATTCCGGCCACCGTCCCCTGTGACCCGCACCAAGCCCGCTGGGCGCGTTGGGGCTGCTTATCCGCGACTGCGGGCGCGCACGCACTTCTGATTTGCCAGCGCTCGTGCCAACCAATAGGCCCCAACGCGCCCAACGGCTTGGCGCGACGTCACGATTCCGGCCACCGTCCCTGTGACCCGCTCCAAGCCGTTGCGCGTTGGGGCTGCTTATCCGCGGCTGCGGGCGCGCACGCACTCTGATTTGCCAGCGCTCGTGCCAACCAATAGGCAGCCCCAACGCGCCCAACGGCTTGGCGCGACGTCACGATTCCGGCCACCGTCCCTGTGACCCGCTCCAAGCCGTTGGGCGCGTTGGGCTGCTTATCCGCGGCTGCGGGCGCGCACGCACTCTGATTTGCCAGCGCTCGTGCCAACCAATAGGCAGCCCCAACGCGCCCTAACTTCTTGGCGCGACGTCACGATTCCGGCCACCGTCCCTGTGAACCCGCTCCAAGCCGTTGGGCGCGTTGGGGCTGCTTATCCGCGGCTGCGGGCGCGCAACGCACTCTGCTTTGTCCAGCTCTCGAGCCAACCAATAGGCAGCCCCAACGCGCACCAAACGGCTTGGCGCGACAGTCACGAATCCGGCCACCGACCCTGTGACCCGCTTCCCAAGCCGTTGGGCGCGTTGGGGCTGCTTATCCTCGGCTGCGGGCGCGCACGCACTCTGATTTGCCAGCGCTCGTGCCAACCAATAGGCAGCCCCAACGCGCCCAACGGCTTGGCGCTACCGTCACGATTCCGGCCACCGTCCCTGTGACCCTCTCCAAGCCGTTGGGGCGCGTTGGTGCTGCTTTATCCGCGGCTGCGGCTGCGCACGCACTCTGATTTGCCAGCGCTCGTGCCAACCAATAGGCAGCCCCAACGCGCACCAACGGCTTGGCTCGACGTCACGATTACCGGCCACCGTCCCCTGAGACCCGCTCCAAGCCGTTGGGCGCGTTGGGGGCTGCTTATCCGCGGCTGCGGGCGTGCGCACGCCACTCTGATTTGCCAGCGCTCGTGCCAACCAATAGGCAGCCCCAACTGCGCCCAACGGCTTGGCGCGACGTTCACGAATTCCGGCCACCGTCCCCGGTGACCCCTCCAAGCCGTTGGGCGCGTTTGGGGCTGCTTATCCGCGGCCTGGGCGTGGGGCCTTAACAACCCGCTTCCGTATCCAAGGTGCTGTGCAGCTGAACGCGCGCCTCTCAGCTTGCCGCGACGTCCCGGTGTGCGGTAGGCCGGAATCCCTGCCCGTCACCCGCTCCAAGCCGTTGGGCCGCGTTGGGAGCTGCTTATCCGCGGTCTTCGGGCGTGGGGCCCTTAACAGGATTCCCCTCGTGCCAAGGTGGCTGGCAGCCCCCAACGCGCCCAACGGCTTGGCATCTACGAAACGGCGACGTCCATGATTCCGGCCAACCGCTGCGTGACCCGCACCAAGCCGATGGGGGCGCGTTGGGGCTGCTTATATCCGCGGTCTCGGGTGGGGGCCTTAACAGGATGGGGCTGAGGGGGGTGTGGGGTAAAAAAAAAAAAAAAAAAATTTTCCCCTTCGTGCCAAGGTGCTGGCAGCCCCAACGCGCCCAACGGCTTGGCGCGACGTCACGGCAAGGCGGTGGCCTCTGCCTGTGGCTCGCCAAGCTGGAGGCCTGGGCCGACGTGTCTGGTGCCGAGGACCGCTGAGCTTGGGGATTGCGAGGAAGAAGCTGTACCGCGTGGGCGTGCCGCATATCGAGTTGCTGCGCTCTCTGCCAAGTGCTGGC
>JAQIZT010000862.1:0-14555 GCA_029228515.1 Populus alba x Populus x berolinensis | reverse complement strand
AAGTAGCAGAAGCATACATGCTCAAGAGGGATCACCCGAAATTCAAAGGCAACTGAATTTCGGCAACCGGGGCATCGAAGTCGGAATGCCGCGAAACTCACCGAGTCAAAGCGTTTCGCCTTTGCGGAAGGAAGTGTGATGTAGAACAAGTAGCAGAAGCATACATGCTCAAGAGGGATCACCCGAAATTCAAAGGCAACTGAATTTCGGCAACCGGGGCATCGAAGTCGGAATGCCGCGAAACTCACCGAGTCAAAGCGTTTCGCCGTTTGCGGAAGGAAGTGTGGATGTAGAACACGTTAGCAGAAGCATACATGCTCAAGAAGGCTCCACCCGAAATTCAATTGCAACTGAATTTCGGCAACCGGGGGCACATCGAAGTCGGAAAGCCGGGGGAACTCACTGTGTCAAAGTGTTTGGCCGTTGCGGAAGAAGTTTGATGTAGAACAAGTAGCAGAAGCATACATGCTCAAGAGGGATCACACGAAATTCAAAGGGAAAATGAATTTCGGCAACGGCGGCATCGAAGTCGGAATGCCGCGAAACTCACCGAGTCAAAGCGTTTCGCCATTTGCGGAGGAAGTGTGATGTAGAAACAAGTAGCAGAAGCATTCATGCTCAAGAGGGATCACCTGAAATTCAAAAAGACCAACTGAATTTTCGGCAACCGGGGCGTCGAAGTCGGAATGCCGGGAAAAACTCAACGATGTCAAGGTTTTGGCCGTTTGCGGAAGGAGAGTGATGTAAGAACAAGTAGCAGAAGCATTACATGCTAAAGTAGGGATTCACCCGAAATTCAAAGGCAAACTGACTTTTGGCAACCGGGGCATCGAAGTCCGAAAAATGCCACGAAACTCACCGAGTCAAAGCGGTTTCTCGGTTTGCGGAAGGAAGTGTGATGTAGACACAAGTAGTAGCAGAAGCAACATGCTCCAAGAGGGATCATAGTGTGATGTAGTAAAAAGTAGCAGAAGCTTACATGCTCAAGGAGGGATCACCCGAAATTCAAAGGCAACTGAATTTCAGCAACCGGGGCATCGAAGTCGGAATGCCGGGTAACTCACCGAGTCAACGCGTTTTGGCTTTTGCGGAAGGAAGTGTGATGTTAGAACAATTAGCAGAAGCATACATGCTCAAGTGGGATCACCCGAAATTCAAAGGCAACTGAATTTCGGCAACTGGGGCATCGGTCGAGTCGGAATGCCGGGAAACTCATCCGAGTCAAAAGCGTCTTCGCTGTTAGCGGACGGAAGTCTGATGTAGAACAAGTAGCAGAAGCATACATGCTCAAGAAGGGATCACCCGAAATTCATAAGGCCACATGAAATTTCGGCAACCGGGGGGCATCGGAAGTCGGAATGCCGCAAAACTCACCGAGTCAAAGCGTTTCGCCGTTTGCGGAAGGAGGAAGTGTGATGTAGAACAAAGTAGCAGAAGGCATAACAAGATCAAGGAGGGATCACCCGAAATTCAAAAGGCAACGGAATTTTCGGCAACCGGTGGCATCGACGTCGGAAAGCCGCGAAACTCACTGAGTCAAAGCGTTGGCCGTTTTAGCGGAAAGAAGTCTGATGCTTTAGAACAAGTAGCAGAAGCATACATGCTCAAGAGGAGATCACCCTGACACTTCAAAGGAAACTGCAATTTCTAGGCCCGGCTGGCCTCGACGTGGGAAATGCCGCGAAACTCACCGGTCACAAGGCGTTTCGTCCATTTGCGGATGGAAAGTGTGATGTAGAACCAAGTTAGCAGAAGCATACATGCTCAAGAGCGGGATCACCTGAAAATCAAGGCCAACTGATTTCGGCAACCCGTGGCGAGTCGACGCTCGGAAATGCCGGGGAAACTCAACGAGTCAAAGTGGTTCGGCGTTTGCGGAAGGAAGAGCTGATGTAGAACAAGTAGGCAGAAGCATACATGCTCAAGACGGGATCACCCGAAATTCAAAGGCAAGATGAATTTCGGCAACCGGAGGCAACGAAGTCGGAAATAGCCGCGGAAACTCACCGAGTCAAAGTGCTTCGCCGTTTGCGGAAGGAAGTGTGATGTAGAACAGTGTTGCAGGCAGCATACTATGCTCTACTGAGGGATCAGCCGAAATTCAAAGCCAACTGAATTTCGGCAACCGGGGGCATCCGCAATGTCGGGAATGCCATAGCGAAATCCCTCGAGTCAAAGCAATTTTGGCCGTTTGAAAAGGACTGTGTTCATGTAAGAACAAGTAGCAGAAGCATACATGCTCAAGAGGGATCACCCCAGAAATTCAAAGGCAACTGAAATTTCGGCATTACGGGGCATCGAAGTCGGCATTGCGCGGTACAACTCTCGACTGTCAAAGCGATTCGCCGTTTGCTTTTTTTTCGGCACGAAAAGTGTGTTGATTAGAACAAGTAGCAGAGAAAGAGCAGATACATGCTCAAGGAGGGATCACCCGAAATTCAAAGGCAACTGAATTTCGGCAACCGGGGCATCGAAGTCGGAATGACTCGCCCAAACTCACTGTGGTCAAAGCGTTTTCGCCGTTTGCGGAAGGAGAGTCTGATGTAGAGACAGTAGCAAGGAAAAAAAAGGGGGTCGGAGCATACATGCTTCCAAGAGGGATCACCCGTAAATTCAAAGGCAACTGACATATCGGCACCGGGGCATCGAAGTCAGGAATGCCGCGAAACTCATGAGTCAAGAGTGTTTGGTCGTTTGCGGAAGGAATGGTCTGATGTTAGAACAAGTAGTAGACGCATTAACATGCTTCAAGCTGGGCTCACCCGAAATTGAAAGGCAAATGCAATTTCGGCATCCGGCGCATCGAAGTCGGAATGCTAGGCGAAAACTCCCCTGAGTCAAAGCGTTTCGCCATTTGCGGAAGGAAGTAGTGATGTAGAAACAAGTAGCAGAAGCATACATGCTCAAGAGGGATCACCCGAAAATTCAAAGGCACCTGAATTTTCGGCACCGGGGGCATCGAAGTCGGAATGCCGCGAAAGACTCACTCGAGGTCAAAGCGGTTTGGCCGTTTGGCGGAAAGAAGTCTGATGTAGAAACAAGTAGCAGAAGCATACAGGCTCAAGAAGGGGATCACCCGAAATTCAAAGGCAACTGAATTTCGGCAACCGGGGCGTCGAAGTCGGACATGGTGCGAAACTCACAGAGTCCAAGCGTTTCGCGTTTGCGGAAGGAAGTCTGACATGTAGGAAAAGTAGCGGAAGCATACATGAAAGAAGGGATCACCCGACATTCAACGGCAACTGAATTTCGGCAAGAGGACATCGAGAGAGGGACTGGGCGTAAACTAAAGAGTCAAAGTGTAAGCCGTATGGCGGCACGCGGTGTGATGTAGCCCCCGACGCAGACGCATACATGCTCAAGAGGGCTCACCCGTAATTCAAAGCCTACTGAATTTTCGCGGCAACCGGGGCATCGAAGTCGGGATGCCGCGAAACTCACAAGTCAAAGCGTTTCGTCGTTTGCGGAAGGAAGTGTGCAGTCGAACAAGTAGCAGCGCATCCATGCTCAAGCGGGATCACCCGAAATTCAAAAGGCAACTGAATTTCGAGCAACCGGGGCATCGACGTGGGGAATGCCGCGACAAACTCCCGGTGTCCCGATTTTGCCGTTTTCCGACAGAAGATTGATGTTGAACAAGCGCGGAAAGCCATACAAGCCTCACGAGGGATCACCCGAAATTCAACGGCAACTGAATTTCGGCAACCGGGGCATCGAAGTCGGAATGGCGTGAAACTCAAGAGACAAAGTGTTTTCGCGGTTAGCGCCGAAGGAAAGTTACAGTGTAGAACAAGAAAGCCAACGCATACATGCTCAAGAGGGCTCACCCGCACCTCCAAGGCAACTGAATGTCGGCAACCGGGGCCATCGAAGTCGGAATGCCGCGAAAACTCACGGAGTCAAAGTGTTTGGCCTTTGCGGAAGTTGTGTGATGGTAGAAGAAGTACCAGAAGCATATATGCTCCGAGGCTCCTGCCCAAATTCACGTGCAACAGAATATTCGGCCACCGGGGAATCGAGAAGTCGGACTGGGCGAAAACTCACCGAGTCAGAGCGTTTTGCCGTTTGCGGACGGAAGTGTGATGTCGCACAAGTACGCGGAAGCATACCTGCTCAAGAGCGAGCACATGATGTAGAAAACAAGTAGAGAAGCATACATGCTCAAGAGGGAATCACCCGAAATTCAAGGACAACTGCAATTCGGCAACACGGGAGCTTCAGCAAGTCGGAATGCGCGAAATCACCCAGTCAAAGCGTTTCGCCGTTGGGAAGTCGTGTCAGGTGATGTCGGACGACGTACCCGAAGCATTATTGCTCAAGAGGGATCACCCGAGTTCAAAGGAACCTGCATTACGGCGACCGGGGCATCGAGACGTCCAATGCCGCGAAACTCAAGATTCCAAGGATTTCGCCGTATGCGGTACGCAGTTGGATGTAGCCCAAGTAAGCGGCAGCCACATGCACCGAGGGATCACCCCGAAATTCAAAGGCAACTGAATTTCGGCAACCGGGGTATCGACGTCGGAATGCCGCCGCGGAAACTCACCGAGTCACGAGAGTTTCGCGTAAGGGGACGGACGTCTGATGTAGAACCAAGATGCAGAAAACAATACATGACAAGAGGGATCACCCGAACTTCAAAGGCAAACTGATTTTCGGCACCCGGTATCATGAAGTGGGCAATGCCGCGAAACTCACCGAGTCAAAGCTTTTCGCCGTTTCCGGACGGAGATGTCACGTAGAACAAGTAGCGAAAGCATACATGCTCAAGAGGGTTCACCCGAATAATTCAAAGGCAACTGAATTTCGGCAACGGGGACTTCGACGTCGGAATGGCGCGCAAACTCACCGCGTCAACGCGTTTCGACCGCTTTGCGGCAGGAAGTCTGATGTAGAACAAGTAGCAACGAAGCAGTGAACATGATCAGGAGGGTATCACCCGAAATTCACCGGCAACTGAATTTCGGCAACCGGGTCATCGACGCAGTGGGACAAGCCGCGCCACTCACCGAGTCAAACCGATTTTGCCGTTTACGGAAGGAAGTGTGATGTAGCCCACGTAGCGAAAGCATACATGCTTTAAGAGGCTCAGACCAAATTCAAGGGCAGACTGCATTTCGGCAACCGGGGTAATCGAAGTCGGAATGCCGCGAAGCAATCAACGAGTTCAAAGTTGTTTCGCCGTTTGCGGAAGACTTCTGATGTAGACCAAGTAGCCACAGCATACATGCTCACGAGGGATCACCCGAACTTATCAGGCCACAGAATATCGGCCACCGGGGAATCGAAACGGCCAGCCGCGAATACCCCCCGAGTCAACGCGTATACGCCGTTTGCGGCCTTGTTGATGTAGAAGAAGAACCAGCAGCATATATGCTCAAGAGGGATCACACGAAATTAAAAAGCAACTGAATTTCGGCAACCGAGGCATCGAAGTCGGAATAGCGAAACTCAAACGAGTCACACCGTTTCGCTAGGTTTGCGAAGAAGAAGTGTGCTGTATCGACCCAGTAGCGGCCGCATACATGCTCCAATAGGGATCACCCGACATTCAAAGGCAACTGAATTTCGGCACAACGGTGGGTATCTCGAAGTCGCCTGGGGTCGAAACTCAAGAGTCAAAGTGTTTGCGCCGTTTGCGGAAGAAGTCTGCTGTTAGAACAAGTAGCCGAAGCATAACATGCTCAAGAGGGATCACCCGAAATTCAAAGGCAACTGACTTTCGGCCAACCGGGGCATCGAAGTCGGACTGCCGCGAAACTCACAAGTCAAAAGGTTTCGCCGTTTGCGGAAGCAAGTGTGATGTAGAACAAGTCGCAAAAGCACAAAAGCTCCATGCTCAAGAGGGGCTACCGCAAATTCCAAGGCAACTGAATTTCGGCAACCCGGGCCTCGAAGTCCGGAATGCCGCGAAAATCAACGGAGACAGAGTTTTCGCTGTTTGCGCGAAGTAAGTATGATTGTAGAAGAAGTAACCGAAGCATATATGCTCAAGAGGGATCCACCGAAAATTCAAAGGCAACTTGAAGTTTCGGCAACCGTGGCATCCGAAGACGGCATGGCGCGAAACTCCCCTAAGGTCAAGTTGTTTCGCCGTTTGCGGAAGGAAGTGTTGATGTAGAACAAATGTAGCGGACGTATACATGCTCACGAGGGAGCACCCGACATATCAACGGCAACTGCTTTGGCAGCACCCGGGGCCTCGAAGTCGGAATGCCGCGAAACTCACCAAACGTCAAAGCGTTTTCGCCGTATTGCGGGAAGGAAGTCTGATGTAGAAGACGTAAAACGAGCATATTGCTCAAGAGGGCTCACCCGATCTTTCAAGGACAACTGAATTTCGGCAACACGAGGCATCGAAGTCGGCATACCGCGCACCTCACCCGATTCCCGGCGTTTAGCCGTTTGCGGAAGAAGTATGATGTCAGAACAAGTAGGGAAGCTTACATGCTCAAGAGGGATCCACCGAAATTCACTAGGCAATTGCATTTCGGCACATGGGGAATCGATAGGTCGGAATGCCGCGACACTCAACGAGTCAAAGCGTTTCGCCGTACGCGAATGTGAAAAGTCTGATGTGTAGAACAAGTAGCAGTAGCAGAAGCATACATGCTCAAGAGGGATCACCCGAACATTCAAAGGCAACTGGAATTTCGGCAACCGGGGCCATCGAAGTGGGAATGCGGCGAAATTCACCGAGTACACAGCATTTTGGTTTGCGAAAGGAAGTGTCACGTTAGAACAAGTAGTCCGAAGAATACATGCATCAAGTGGGATCACCCGAAATTCAAAGGCAACTGATATTTCGGCAACCGGGACATCGAAGTCGGAATGGGCGAAATTAACCGAGTCAACGCGTTTCGCCGTTTGCGGAAGATGTTTGCTGTAGATCACGTTGCAGAAGCATACATGCTCAAGAGGGATCACCCGAAATTCAAAGGCAACTGAATTTAGGAAACCGGGGCATCGAAGTGGGAATGCCGCGCAACTCACCGAGTCAAAGCGTTTCGCCGTTTGCGGAAGAAGTGTGATGTAGAACAAGTAGCAGAAGCATACATGCTCAAGAGGGATCACCCGAAATTCAAAGGCAACTGAATTTCGGCAACGGGGCATCGAAGTCGGAATGCCGCGAAACTCACCGAGTCAAAGCGTTTCGCCGTTTGCGGAAGGAAGTGTGATGTAGAACAAGTAGCAGAAGCATACATGCTCAAGAGGGATCACCCGAAATTCAAAGGCAACTGAATTTCGGCAACCGGGGCATCGAAGTCGGAATGCCGCGAAACTCACCGAGTCAAAGCGTTTCGCCGTTTGCGGAAGGAAGTGTGATGTAGAACAAGTAGCAGAAGCATACATGCTCAAGAGGGATCACCCGAAATTCAAAGGCAACTGAATTTCGGCAACGGGGCATCGAAGTCGGAATGCCGCGAAACTCACCGAGTCAAAGCGTTTCGCCGTTTGCGGAAGAAGTGTGATGTAGAACAAGTAGCAGAAGCATACATGCTCAAGAGGGATCACCCGAAATTCAAAGGCAACTGAATTTCGGCAACCGGGCATCGAAGTCGGAATGCCGCGAAACTCACCGAGTCAAAGCGTTTCGCCGTTTGCGGAAGGAAGTGTGATGTAGAACAAGTAGCAGAAGCATACATGCTCAAGAGGGATCACCCGAAATTCAAAGGCAACTGAATTTCGGCAACCGGGGCATCGAAGTCGGAATGCCGCGAAACTCACCGAGTCAAAGCGTTTCGCCGTTTGCGGAAGGAAGTGTGATGTAGAACAAGTAGCAGAAGCATACATGCTCAAGAGGGATCACCCGAAATTCAAAGGCAACTGAATTTCGGCAACCGGGGCATCGAAGTCGGAATGCCGCGAAACTCACCGAGTCAAAGCGTTTCGCCGTTTGCGGAAGGAAGTGTGATGTAGAACAAGTAGCAGAAGCATACATGCTCAAGAGGGATCACCCGAAATTCAAAGGCAACTGAATTTCGGCAACCGGGGCATCGAAGTCGGAATGCCGCGAAACTCACCGAGTCAAAGCGTTTCGCCGTTTGCGGAAGAAGTGTGATGTAGAACAAGTAGCAGAAGCATACATGCTCAAGAGGGATCACCCGAAATTCAAAGGCAACTGAATTTCGGCAACACCGGGCATCGAAGTCGGAATGCCGCGAAACTCACCGAGTCAAAGCGTTTCGCCGTTTGCGGAAGAAAGTGGATGTAGAACAAGTAGCAGAAGCATACATGCTCAAGAGGGATCACCCGAAATTCAAAGGCAACTGAATTTCGGCAACCGGGGCATCGAAGTCGGAATGCCGCGAAACTCACCGAGTCAAAGCGTTTCGCCTTTGCGGAAGAAGTGTGATGTAGAACAAGTAGCAGAAGCATACATGCTCAAGAGGGATCACCCGAAATTCAAAGGCAACTGAATTTCGGCAACCGGGGCATCGAAGTCGGAATGCCGCGAAACTCACCGAGTCAAAGCGTTTCGCCGTTTGCGGAAGAAGTGTGATGTAGAACAAGTAGCAGAAGCATACATGCTCAAGAGGGATCACCCGAAATTCAAAGGCAACTGAATTTCGGCAACCGGGGCATCGAAGTCGGAATGCCGCGAAACTCACCGAGTCAAAGCGTTTCGCCGTTTGCGGAAGGAAGTGTGATGTAGAACAAGTAGCAGAAGCATACATGCTCAAGAGGGATCACCCGAAATTCAAAGGCAACTGAATTTCGGCAACCGGGGCATCGAAGTCGGAATGCCGCGAAACTCACCGAGTCAAAGCGTTTCGCCGTTTGCGGAAGGAAGTTGATGTAGAACAAGTAGCAGAAGCATACATGCTCAAGAGGGATCACCCGAAATTCAAAGGCAACTGAATTTCGGCAACCGGGGCATCGAAGTCGGAATGCCGCGAAAACTCCGAGTCAAAGCGTTTCGCCGTTTGCGGAGGAAGTGTGATGTAGAACAAGTAGCAGAAGCATACATGCTCAAGAGGGATCACCCGAAATTCAAAGGCAACTGAATTTCGGCAACCGGGGCATCGAAGTCGGAATGCCGCGAAACTCACCGAGTCAAAGCGTTTCGCCGTTTGCGGAAGAAGTGTGATGTAGAACAAGTAGCAGAAGCATACATGCTCAAGAGGGATCACCCGAAATTCAAAGGCAACTGAATTTCGGCAACGGGGCATCGAAGTCGGAATGCCGCGAAACTCACCGAGTCAAAGCGTTTCGCCGTTTGCGGAAGAAGTGTGATGTAGAACAAGTAGCAGAAGCATACATGCTCAAGAGGGATCACCCGAAATTCAAAGGCAACTGAATTTCGGCAACCGGGCATCGAAGTCGGAATGCCGCGAAACTCACCGAGTCAAAGCGTTTCGCCGTTTGCGGAAGAAAGTTGATGTAGAACAAGTAGCAGAAGCATACATGCTCAAGAGGGATCACCCGAAATTCAAAGGCAACTGAATTTCGGCAACCGGGGCATCGAAGTCGGAATGCCGCGAAACTCACCGAGTCAAAGCGTTTCGCCGTTTGCGGAAGGAAGTGTGATGTAGAACAAGTAGCAGAAGCATACATGCTCAAGAGGGATCACCCGAAATTCAAAGGCAACTGAATTTCGGCAACCGGGGCATCGAAGTCGGAATGCCGCGAAACTCACCGAGTCAAAGCGTTTCGCCGTTTGCGGAAGGAAGTGTGATGTAGAACAAGTAGCAGAAGCATACATGCTCAAGAGGGATCACCCGAAATTCAAAGGCAACTGAATTTCGGCAACCGGGGCATCGAAGTCGGAATGCCGCGAAACTCACCGAGTCAAAGCGTTTCGCCGTTTGCGGAAGGAAGTCTGATGTAGAACAAGTAGCAGAAGCATACATGCTCAAGAGGGATCACCCGAAATTCAAAGGCAACTGAATTTCGGCAACCGGGGCATCGAAGTCGGAATGCCGCGAAACTCACCGAGTCAAAGCGTTTCGCCGTTTGCGGAGGAAGTGTGATGTAGAACAAGTAGCAGAAGCATACATGCTCAAGAGGGATCACCCGAAATTCAAAGGCAACTGAATTTCGGCAACCGGGGCATCGAAGTCGGAATGCCGCGAAACTCACCGAGTCAAAGCGTTTCGCCTTTGCGGAAGGAAGTGTGATGTAGAACAAGTAGCAGAAGCATACATGCTCAAGAGGGATCACCCGAAATTCAAAGGCAACTGAATTTCGGCAACCGGGGCATCGAAGTCGGAATGCCGCGAAACTCACCGAGTCAAAGCGTTTCGCCGTTTGCGGAAGGAAGTGTGATGTAGAACAAGTAGCAGAAGCATACATGCTCAAGAGGGATCACCCGAAATTCAAAGGCAACTGAATTTCGGCAACCGGGGCATCGAAGTCGGAATGCCGCGAAACTCACCGAGTCAAAGCGTTTCGCCGTTTGCGGAAGGAAGTGTGATGTAGAACAAGTAGCAGAAGCATACATGCTCAAGAGGGATCACCCGAAATTCAAAGGCAACTGAATTTCGGCAACGGGGCATCGAAGTCGGAATGCCGCGAAACTCACGAGTCAAAGCGTTTCGCCGTTTGCGGAAGGAAGTCTGATGTAGAACAAGTAGCAGAAGCATACATGCTCAAGAGGGATCACCCGAAATTCAAAGGCAACTGAATTTCGGCAACGGGGGCATCGAAGTCGGAATGCGCGAAACTCACCGAGTCAAAGCGTTTCGCCTTTGCGGAAGGAAGTGTGATGTAGAACAAGTAGCAGAAGCATACATGCTCAAGAGGGATCACCCGAAATTCAAAGGCAACTGAATTTCGGCAACCGGGGCATCGAAGTCGGAATGCCGCGAAACTCACCGAGTCAAAGCGTTTCGCCTTTGCGGAAGGAAGTGTGATGTAGAACAAGTAGCAGAAGCATACATGCTCAAGAGGGATCACCCGAAATTCAAAGGCAACTGAATTTCGGCAACCGGGCATCGAAGTCGGAATGCCGCGAAACTCACCGAGTCAAAGCGTTTCGCCGTTTGCGGAAGGAAGTGTGATGTAGAACAAGTAGCAGAAGCATACATGCTCAAGAGGGATCACCCGAAATTCAAAGGCAACTGAATTTCGGCAACCGGGGCATCGAAGTCGGAATGCCGCGAAACTCACCGAGTCAAAGCGTTTCGCCGTTTGCGGAAGAAGTGTGATGTAGAACAAGTAGCAGAAGCATACATGCTCAAGAGGGATCACCCGAAATTCAAAGGCAACTGAATTTCGGCAACCGGGGCATCGAAGTCGGAATGCCGCGAAACTCACCGAGTCAAAGCGTTTCGCCGTTTGCGGAAGGAAGTGTGATGTAGAACAAGTAGCAGAAGCATACATGCTCAAGAGGGATCACCCGAAATTCAAAGGCAACTGAATTTCGGCAACCGGGGCATCGAAGTCGGAATGCCGCGAAACTCACCGAGTCAAAGCGTTTCGCCGTTTGCGGAAGGAAGTGTGATGTAGAACAAGTAGCAGAAGCATACATGCTCAAGAGGGATCACCCGAAATTCAAAGGCAACTGAATTTCGGCAACCGGGGCATCGAAGTCGGAATGCCGCGAAACTCACCGAGTCAAAGCGTTTCGCCGTTTGCGGAAGGAAGTGTGATGTAGAACAAGTAGCAGAAGCATACATGCTCAAGAGGGATCACCCGAAATTCAAAGGCAACTGAATTTCGGCAACCGGGCATCGAAGTCGGAATGCCGCGAAACTCACCGAGTCAAAGCGTTTCGCCGTTTGCGGAAGAAGTGTGATGTAGAACAAGTAGCAGAAGCATACATGCTCAAGAGGGATCACCCGAAATTCAAAGGCAACTGAATTTCGGCAACCGGGGCATCGAAGTCGGAATGCCGCGAAACTCACCGAGTCAAAGCGTTTCGCCGTTTGCGGAAGGAAGTGTGATGTAGAACAAGTAGCAGAAGCATACATGCTCAAGAGGGATCACCCGAAATTCAAAGGCAACTGAATTTCGGCAACCGGGGCATCGAAGTCGGAATGCCGCGAAACTCACCGAGTCAAAGCGTTTCGCCGTTTGGAAGGAAGTGTGATGTAGAACAAGTAGCAGAAGCATACATGCTCAAGAGGGATCACCCGAAATTCAAAGGCAACTGAATTTCGGCAAACGGGGCATCGAAGTCTGAATGCCGCGAAACTCACCGAGTCAAAGCGTTTCGCCGTTTGCGGAAGGAAGTGTGATGTAGAACAAGTAGCAGAAGCATACATGCTCAAGAGGGATCACCCGAAATTCAAAGGCAACTGAATTTCGGCAACCGGGGCATCGAAGTCGGAATGCCGCGAAACTCACCGAGTCAAAGCGTTTCGCCTTTGCGGAAGAAGTGTGATGTAGAACAAGTAGCAGAAGCATACATGCTCAAGAGGGATCACCCGAAATTCAAAGGCAACTGAATTTCGGCAACCGGGGCATCGAAGTCGGAATGCCGCGAAACTCACCGAGTCAAAGCGTTTCGCCGTTTGCGGAAGGAAGTGTGATGTAGAACAAGTAGCAGAAGCATACATGCTCAAGAGGGATCACCCGAAATTCAAAGGCAACTGAATTTCGGCAACCGGGGCATCGAAGTCGGAATGCCGCGAAACTCACCGAGTCAAAGCGTTTCGCCGTTTGCGGAAGAAGTGTGATGTAGAACAAGTAGCAGAAGCATACATGCTCAAGAGGGATCACCCGAAATTCAAAGGCAACTGAATTTCGGCAACCGGGGCATCGAAGTCGGAATGCCGCGAAACTCACCGAGTCAAAGCGTTTCGCCGTTTGCGGAAGGAAGTGTGATGTAGAACAAGTAGCAGAAGCATACATGCTCAAGAGGGATCACCCGAAATTCAAAGGCAACTGAATTTCGGCAACCGGGGCATCGAAGTCGGAATGCCGCGAAACTCACCGAGTCAAAGCGTTTCGCCGTTTGCGGAAGAAGTGTGATGTAGAACAAGTAGCAGAAGCATACATGCTCAAGAGGGATCACCCGAAATTCAAAGGCAACTGAATTTCGGCAACCGGGGCATCGAAGTCGGAATGCCGCGAAACTCACCGAGTCAAAGCGTTTCGCCGTTTGCGGAAGGAAGTGTGATGTAGAACAAGTAGCAGAAGCATACATGCTCAAGAGGGATCACCCGAAATTCAAAGGCAACTGAATTTCGGCAACCGGGGCATCGAAGTCGGAATGCCGCGAAACTCACCGAGTCAAAGCGTTTCGCCTTTGCGGAAGGAAGTGTGATGTAGAACAAGTAGCAGAAGCATACATGCTCAAGAGGGATCACCCGAAATTCAAAGGCAACTGAATTTCGGCAACCGGGGCATCGAAGTCGGAATGCCGCGAAACTCACCGAGTCAAAGCGTTTCGCCGTTTGCGGAAGGAAGTGTGATGTAGAACAAGTAGCAGAAGCATACATGCTCAAGAGGGATCACCCGAAATTCAAAGGCAACTGAATTTCGGCAACCGGGGCATCGAAGTCGGAATGCCGCGAAACTCACCGAGTCAAAGCGTTTCGCCTTTGCGGAAGGAAGTGTGATGTAGAACAAGTAGCAGAAGCATACATGCTCAAGAGGGATCACCCGAAATTCAAAGGCAACTGAATTTCGGCAACCGGGGCATCGAAGTCGGAATGCCGCGAAACTCACCGAGTCAAAGCGTTTCGCCGTTTGCGGAAGGAAGTGTGATGTAGAACAAGTAGCAGAAGCATACATGCTCAAGAGGGATCACCCGAAATTCAAAGGCAACTGAATTTCGGCAACCGGGGCATCGAAGTCGGAATGCCGCGAAACTCACCGAGTCAAAGCGTTTCGCCGTTTGCGGAAGGAAGTGTGATGTAGAACAAGTAGCAGAAGCATACATGCTCAAGAGGGATCACCCGAAATTCAAAGGCAACTGAATTTCGGCAAACGGGGCATCGAAGTCGGAATGCCGCGAAACTCACCGAGTCAAAGCGTTTCGCCTTTGCGGAAGAAGTGTGATGTAGAACAAGTAGCAGAAGCATACATGCTCAAGAGGGATCACCCGAAATTCAAAGGCAACTGAATTTCGGCAACCGGGGCATCGAAGTCGGAATGCCGCGAAACTCACCGAGTCAAAGCGTTTCGCCGTTTGCGGAAGGAAGTGTGATGTAGAACAAGTAGCAGAAGCATACATGCTCAAGAGGGATCACCCGAAATTCAAAGGCAACTGAATTTCGGCAACCGGGGCATCGAAGTCGGAATGCCGCGAAACTCACCGAGTCAAAGCGTTTCGCCGTTTGCGGAAGAGAAGTGTGATGTAGAACAAGTAGCAGAAGCATACATGCTCAAGAGGGATCACCCGAAATTCAAAGGCAACTGAATTTCGGCAACGGGGCATCGAAGTCGGAATGCCGCGAAACTCACCGAGTCAAAGCGTTTCGCCGTTTGCGGAAGGAAGTGTGATGTAGAACAAGTAGCAGAAGCATACATGCTCAAGAGGGATCACCCGAAATTCAAAGGCAACTGAATTTCGGCAACCGGGGCATCGAAGTCGGAATGCCGCGAAACTCACCGAGTCAAAGCGTTTCGCCTTTGCGGAAGGAAGTGTGATGTAGAACAAGTAG
>JAQIZT010000861.1:0-10000 GCA_029228515.1 Populus alba x Populus x berolinensis | reverse complement strand
GAGTTGTTACACCAATCCTTAGCGGATTTCGACTTCCATGACCACCGTCTCTGCTGTCTTAATCGACCAACACCATTTGGGTGGGTTCTAGGTTAGCGCGCAGTTGGGCACCGTAACCCGGCTTCCGGTTTCATCCCGCATCGCCAGTTCTGCTTACCAAAAAGGGCCCACTTGGAGCTCTCGATTCCGTGGCGCGGCTCAACGAAGCAGCCTCGCTCGTCCTACCTATTTGAAAGTTTGAGAATAGGTCGAGGGCGGTTGCGACCGCCGATTGGCTCTAATCATTAGCTTTTACCCGATATGAACTCGCACCGAGCTCCAGCTATCCTGAGGGAAACTTCTGTCGGAGGAACCAGCTACTAGAACGGTTCGATTAGTCTTTCGCAACCCTATAGCCAAGTCAGTCACGATACGAATTGCACGTCAGTATCGCTGCGTGGCCTCCACCAGAGTTTCCTCTGGCTTCGCCCCGCCTCAAGGCATAGTTTCACCATCTTTCGGGTCCCGACAATCCGACAGGCATTTGCTCTCACAATCGAACCCTTCTCAGAAGATCAAGGTCGGTCGGCGGTGCAACCCTCGAGGGGATCCCGCCAGTCAGCTTCCTATGCGCCCTATACGGGTTTACTTCGCCACGTTGAACCTCGCACACATGTCAGACACCTTGGTCCGTGTTTCAAGACGGGACGAATGGGGAGCCCCACAGGCCGTATGCCCGGAGCGCGCATGTTGCCGGGGCACGCCGTGACGGCGCGCAGCTTGCAGTCCTACGATCAGCGACGACAGTCGTTCTCCACGGCGTTTCAAAAGGGCCCGGGCTTTGGCCGCCACCGCGATCCGCGATCGGTCCTAACGCCCCGAGCCGATCGGGCCGGACCCGGCCGTAACCGTTCCACATCCGACCGGGGCGCATCGCCGGCCCCCATCCCACTTCCCTCCCCCCGGACAATTTCAAGCACTTCTTTGACTCTCTTTTCAAAGTCCTTTTCATCTTTCCCTCGCTCGGTACTTGTTTGCTAATCGACAGTCTCTCGCCCGTATTTAGCCTTGGACGGAATTTAACCAGCCCGATTGGGCTAGCTTCGCATTCCCAAACAACCCGACTCGCACGACAGCTGCCTTCGTGGTGCGGCAGGGTCCAGCACCCACGACGGGGCTCATCACCCTCATATCCGGGGCCCCTGTTCCAGGGGACTTGGGCCTGGTCCGCCGCTGAGGACGCTTCTCCAGACTACAATTCGGACGCCGCAGGCGCCAGATTTCTCAAAGTTGGGACATTTCCCGGTTCGCTCGCCCTGTTACTAGGGGAATCCTTGTAAGTTTCTTTTCCTCCGCTTATTGATATGCTTAAACTCAGCGGCGTAGTTCCCGCCTGAACCTGGGGTCGCAACGAGAGCATCCTTAAATTTCGATGCCCGAGGGTTCCAGGAGATCACTGGGGGCGACAGAGCGCGGCCGCACGACCGTGTTCCGAGGGTCTCTCAACCACCGCATCCATCGTGATGCGACCGTCGCTCGTAGGACTTGATTTTGGGCCAAGCCGCGAGCGGGAGCGCGCGGGAAGACGAGAGACAGTATCCGCCCCCGCCCTCTGCGAGCCGAAGAGGGAGAGGGGGCGACGATGCCGTGACACCCAGGCAGTCGTTGCCCATGCGACCAGGATTGGCCTCGGGACTCGCAACTTGCGTTCAAAGACTCGGATGGTTTCACGGGGATTCTGCAATTCACACCAAGTATCGCAGTTTCGCTACGTTCTTCCCATCGATGCGAGAGCCGAGATATCCGGTGCCGAGCGTCCGTTTAGATTATTCACCAGAAGACGGGCGCGCCCCCGACGCCGAGGCTACGGGCTTTTGGGCGCGATCCTAGTACTCAATTTCCTTGGCGCTATCTCGCGCCGGGGTTCGTCTTGCGAGCCGCGCAGGGCTGCAGGACGCTGTCCCGTCCACGGCCCGCGGAGGACACGAGGGGCGCGGGTGCCCCTACCGAGCCCAGCTGTGTCATGCCACGGGTTCGCGGCCAGGGTCGTTCTGCCTAGGCAGGTTTCGACAATGATCCTTCCGTCAGGTTCACCTTACGGAAACCTTGTTTACGCACTTCTCCTTCCTCTAAATGTATAAGGTTCAGTGGACTTCTCGCGACGTCGCCTGGCGGCGAGAACCCGCCCCACGTCGCCACGGCGATCCGAAACACTTCACCGGACCATTCAATCGGTTAGGAGCGACGGGCGGTGTGTACAAAGGGCAGGGACGTTAGTCAAAACGCGAGCTGATGACTCGCGGACTTACTAGGAATTCCTCGTTGAAGACCAACAATTGCTAATGGATTCTATCCCCATCACGAATGAAATTTTCAAAGATTACCCGGGCCTTAGTCGGCCAAGGCTATAGACTCGTTGAATACATCAGTGTAGAGCGCGCGTGCGGCCCAGAACATCTAAGGGCATCACAGACCTGTTATTGCCTCAAACTTCCTTGGCCTGGAAGGCCCATAGTCCCTCATAAGAAGCTTGGCGCGGAGGTTCACCTCCGCATAGCTCGTTTAGCAGGCTGAGGTCTCGTTTCGTTAACGGAATTAAACCAGACAAATCGCATCCACCAACTAAGAACGGCCATGCACCAAACCACCCATAGAATCAAGAAAAGAGCTCGTCAGTCAAGGACGAGAGAATTTAGAGAGAGATGCTCTCCTCTCCCGTGGAGAGGATTCCCTCCTGTTACTGGCGAATTAGGGATTGCTTTCTTTGGTTTCCATTGATTAATTACCCCATCCGTTCCTCCATCAACCGATCCTATTTACTCCCCTTCTCCGTTCCCCCCCCTTTTTTTTCCGTTGGCCCCCATTTCCATTTCCATTTCCATTTCCCACCCCTTTTTCATTCATCATTTCCCGTGCCCACCAATTTCTTGTAAAATGGCGAGAAGAACAAGAGAAGAGTCGCCGTCAAGCCCCGCAGAACAAGATCCTGCTCACTTTGTTGACCCCAATGCTCAATGAAGTTTGAAGGAGTCGGTGCAAGTTGGCCCTGCTTTTGAAGCTGAAGATGGTTCTTGTCCCCTTGGTACAGCCCCTTACACCCATGCGTGACAGTGATTGGGGACGGTTCAGTGGTCCAGGTGGCTGCTGATTTTGAAGCTGTCACCGTTCCTTGCCCCCTTGGAACACCTCCTTCTACCATGCGGGTCCAGCTCTGTGATGGAGATGGTTCAGAGGCACAGGGCCATGTTGCTATTGCTCCTTCTACCCATGTAGTGGGTCATCCCAAGCAATGAAGGTTGCTCCCGGTCACAAGGCTTTTGGAAGTGGTCCCGGTGGAAAGACTGCACAACCGGTTCTGATGAGGAGATCCTTGGTGAGGAGCAGCTGGACCTAAACTTTTCGGATGATGATTGTGACTCCCCTCAAGGGACTGAAATTATCCCTGCTCCAATCGTGTCTCCCCCGGGAATTATTTCAAAGACAGTTCCTTCCTTGCCACAGCGTGAGATGCCTCAGGCTCCAAACACTGGCAGACAAGTGCCAGTTCCCCCCTCTGGTTCAGGTAACCTTATCCCTGGCCCCAACTCTAGCAAATGGCGTGACATTCTCTTTTCCAATAGAATCACTCCTTCCTGCACCAAGCTTCATAATTATGCACTTAATCACTTATCTAAATCTTGTGCTATTTCCCATGATGACATCATGTCTAAGTTTGAGGTTTGGAATTATTGATGCTGTGGGTTATATTTCTGGTAAAAGTACTGGCTTTAAAGCCCTCAATAGCATTATTGCTAATGTCTGGAAAACTGAAGCCACTCTCACCATACATGAGACGGGCTGGCTGATTTATCGTTTCAAGTCAGTGGAGGACAAGCTTGCTGTGATTCGGGGAGGTCCCTATCTTGTGTATGGTCGGCCCCTTGTTCTCAGGCCTATGACAAAGTTTTTTGATTTCTCTTGTGAAGAGATGTCACGGGTGCCAGTCTGGGTAAAATTTCCTAGTCTTCCACGTGTTGCTGGTCCCCTATCTGCCTCTCCAAGATTGCCAGCGTTATTGGCAAGCCAATACAGTGTGACCAGCTTACCTCAAACCTCTCTCGCATGTCTTACGCTAGAGTGTTGGTGGAAATTGACCTGCTGAGGAGTTGCGTCACACAGTGGAGATAGCTCTACCAGATGGACCTACTTTGCACCAGAAGGTGGGTCTATGAGACTCTCCCCAAGTACTGCAATTTTTGCCATGTTCTTGGTCACTCCCGCCTTCTCTGTTCCAAGGCTGCTGCCTCAACCAACAAGGTTCCTTGCTCCAAACCTCAGTCTCAGGATGATGTGGATAGGGAGAATGTCTTTAACAGATTTGGGGCCCCAAAACTTCACTAGTGTCCTCTCCCCCACCTATGCATGGTCAGCCCCAAACGGCAATATCAATCAAATGGATGCTGTGTCCTCTCCCCCACCTATGCATGGCCAGCCCCACGGCAATATCCATCAACAGAATGCTGTGTCCTCTCCCCCACCCTTGCATGGTCTGCCCCACGGCAATATCCATCAACAGGCTGTGTCCTCTCCCCCACCTTTGCATGGTCAGCCACACGGCAATTTTAATCAACAAGACGTTGAGGACATATTCACGCCAGAGGGTGCACTTGACAATTCAACTGGTTGGATTAAGGTGGATTCTCGCAAGGCTAGCAAGCTGCGCAAGGGAAAGGAAGTAGTTGGTTCTGGCCGGTTGCCTCATTCTCCACCCACCCCTCCTGCTTCCATGAGTACAGGTCAGCACCCTCCTCTTTCTCCTAGACCAAATTTGTTGAGTGCAATCCCTTGTGATGGACATGCACACGACCGTCCCCTACTGCTCCATTGAAAATTCCTTGCGAAGGGGAGGATCACAGCACAGCTCCTGCTCTGGGTCAGAACCCATTAAGTGTAATCCATTGTGATGGACGCCCCCCTACTGCCCCATTGATAACTCCTAGTGAAGGGACGGATCACAACACAGCACCTGCTCCGGGGATTGCTATAGGAGCTTGGAACCTTGTGAATGTTTATCCAGTTGAAGTAGCTGATCAGTGTGGAGTCAGAACTCGTAACCAAAAGCAGCGTGGTCGAGGCGGAAGGGTACTCCCTTCCACTGCTCACCCATGATAATCTATAGCTGGAATGTCCAGGGGGCTGAAACAATCCCCTGAAGCAACATGATGTAGTTATCCTCATGAAGAAGAACAAGCTTGATGTTTGTGGTTTGCTGGAAACCAAAATGCTCCCGGCCAGGATTGCTTCCATGCATGCACGTAGGTTGAAGCTTTGGAAGTATCTCTCCAATGCTGAATCAGCCCACACGGCTAGGATTCTTCTCTTTTGGAAGCCTGATACAGTGCATGTTACTTTGCTTGCCTCCTCTGCGCAAGCCATTCACGTTTCCATCTCTTGCTTAATCTCCCACGTAAGCTTTAAGGCTACGTTTGTATATGGCTTCAATTCCATCACAGCTAGGCGTCCTCTTTGGGAGGATCTAAGGAGCTGGAATTCCAGCCATCCATGGCTGATTCTTGGAGACTTCAACTCCTTACTTTCCTCCTCCGACAAGCACAATGGTGAGGCAATCTCCTCTTATGAAGTTTCAGATTTTAATGGCTGCTGTCTTGATATTGGCCTTCGGGATGTTAACTAATACGGGTTGTCACTACACTTGGTCAAATGGTACTGTTTGGAGCAAGCTGGATAGAGTTTTAATTAATCCCTTCTGGCCCTCTTTGCATCGGTCTACTCATGTGCACTTTGAAACTCCAGGGGCTTTTTTCAGATCATTCTCCTGCTGCAGTGAGGCTGGATCCGTATGTGCAGGGGAGACGAAGCTTCAAATTCTTCAATATGTGGGCTGCTCATGATCAGTTTATGGGAGTGGTTTCTTCTTGTTTGGTCTTCCTCGATTTATGGCACCCCGATGTATATTCTTTGTCGCAAACTCAAGCTCCTGAAGGGTCCCTTTGAAAGAGCTTAACCGGCTTCATTTTAGCCATATTTCGGAGAGGGTTCTCGGCTTGAGTCGCAGCTCGACCAGCTCCAAACTGTGTTTCAGCAAGATAGGGATAACCCGTTGTTGTTGGAGCAGGACAAGCTCCTTCGCTCCAAACTTTCTTCCCTGAAGTATGCGGAGAACCAGTTCTTTAGGCAGAAAATTAAATGTCAATTCCTTAAGGACAGTGACAGGGGGTCTAAGTTTTTCCATGCTCTCATGGGTCACAACCACCGGAGGAGCTTCATTCCTGCCACCACATGCAGCAATGGTCGGACTACTACCTCTCTTAAGGAAGTTGGGGATGCATTTGTGGCTTACTATCAGCAGCTGTTGGGCACCCCGAAGCCTACCACCCCCATTGACAGTGACATAATTCAGCGTGGTCCACGCCTCCCTTCCCACCTCCAGGATGCCCTTTTAGCCCCGGTTGCTCATGATGAAATTCGAGCGAGTTGTCTTCAGTATTGCCAATGAAAAAGCGCCTGGCCCAGACGGGTATTCCTCCTTCTTCTTCAAGCAAGCCTGGCCTATAGTTGGGGGGGACTTCTGCGCTGCCATCCAAGATTTTTTTCACACTGGCCGGCTGCTCAAACAAGTGAGCCACTCCACCATTGCATTGGTTCCCAAATCCGGGAATGTATCCTCCCCCGCTGATTTCAGGCCTATCTCCTGTTGTAATGTAATTTACAAAGTGTTGTCCAAGATCCTAGCTAGTCGGTTTGCTCAAGTTCTTCATGAAATGGTCAGCCCCATGCAGAATGCGTTCTTGGGTGGGAGATATATGAGTGACAATATAAATCTGGTTCAGGAATTGCTCCGCCAATATTGCAGGAAACGTTCTTTCTCCCCGTTGTTTGCTGAAAGTGGACTTCAAGAAGGCCTTTGATTCAGTGCAATGGGATTTCTTGAAAAGTCTTCTCTGCCACCTTGGTTTCCCTGCTCATTTTGTTGTGCTTGTTATGCAGTGCATTTCCTCGGCATCTTACTCAGTAGCTGTAAATGGAGATCTTCATGGGTTTTTTTCGGGACAGTGTGGGGTTCTTCAAGGAGCCCCCGTCTCTCCGTATATGTTCATCTGTTGTAAAGGAATATTTTTCAAGGATGCTCTCTCTAGCTTCTCAGCAGGAAGGGGTTTCGGTATCATCCCAAATGTGCAGCTCAGGGCATCACCCACCTTGCATTTGCAGATGATGTCCTTCTTCTTGCGCGGGGGGACCTCTCATCAGTCTCTTGTATTATGCAGCAGCTTGCTACCTTTGGCCAGACCTCAGGGTTGCACATTAACCCCCCAGAAAATCGTTCATTTTCTTTGGGGGAGTCAGTTCTGTGCAGCAGCTTGCTATTCTTTCAGCCTCCGGCTTCAGCGAAGGGCAGTTTCCTTTTACATACCTTGGAGTCCCACTTAGCCCGCACAGGCTGCTTGCTAGCCAATTCACCCCGCTTCTGCAAGACCTGCACTCGTCAATCCAAGGCTGGATGGGTAGATATCTTACTTATGCAGGAAGATTGGAGCTCCTCCGATCGGTTTTATTTGGGAAAAGGTCCAGTTCTGGTTTAAATATCTTTCCTGTCCCTGCTAGTGTGTTGAAACAAATTATCAGTATTTGCAGGACTTTCCTCTGGACTGGCGATGCCTGCGGGGTTCCTCCGCCATTGTCGCCTGGAAGAATGTCTGTTTCCCTACAAATGAGGGTGGTCTGGGTTTGTTTGATCTCCAAGCCCGTCACCGTAGTTTTCTTAGCAAGCAGCTATGGAATATTCATCTTAAATCGGACTCGGTTTGGATTCGTTGGATTCACCATTTTTATTTGAGCCGTGGACTCCGTCTGGTCGGTCCAGGCGCATCACTCCTCGTCCCCCTTGTGGAAAGCCATCATCACGGTTAGGGAGGTCATCTCTCAACATTGTGGGGGCTCAGAGGTGGAGAGTGTCTCTATGATGAGAAACTGGTCCTAATTCTACAGGTCCTTTTCTTGCCCATGCATATGATTTCTTCAGGCGTCTGGTCCAACGGTCCCATGGGGACGGGTTGTCTGGGAGCGGTGGTCGCTTCCAAAATACAGCTTTATAATATGCGCTGGGCGACCCTGGGCAAGCTTAAAACTCGAGACAGGTTGTGGTTCATCCCGTCTGATCCCCTCCTTGTGCCTTCCTGTAGGCGTGTGAAGCCGAGTCCCATGCTCATAGTAGTTCTTCGCATGTAACTGGACGGGCATGGTTGTGGGACAGGATAAAAGATTGGCTTCACATTTGGTCAGCGCGAGATGTCGTCCATACTCCAGTGCAATAATCGTGGGGCTATATCCCAAGAGGTCCTAAAATCTCGTCTTCAACGGATGCGTTAAGGGGATGTCCCTTGGGTATCACTGTAATATCTTCTATCTTGGGCAAAAAGAAACAAGCGGATTTTTGATGTCCAAAATTCCAGAAGAAGTTTTTGAAGCACCATGTTTCCCAGGAGGGGGTTCCCAAATTATTTGTTTTAATAAATTACCGTGTTTTTTATTTCCAATGATAAGGACCGCCCCTTCCAGTTTTGTTTCCGATTTCAATAGCTTTCCTCCGCGGTTAGGTTGTTAGGGTTCTGGTTTTGTGAAGTAGTCCACCTGGGATTCACTAGGAAGAGGCAGAAATTATTTTTGCTCCTTTTCCCGTGGGCTGGTTTGGGAGTTGAGCTGCATCGGGAATTGCACGGGTGGGTCCAAGCGAGTTTTTCAATTGAAACATTTTGTTAAGGGTTCCTCTGGCGATAGCCATGGTTCATGCAAAACCTGGATTTCATCTGGATGGGTGTGAGGATCTGAATGGCCTCCCTTGTTTATGTTGAAGGCCTTTGCTCTTTTCTTCATTGTGATGAAGCAAACTTCGCTGTCTTTATGGTCGGAGGGCTACAGAATTAATCTGTTAGGACTTGTTCTTGGGTGGGTGTCTTTGTTCATACTTGCTTCCGCGGGGTCCCTGCATGGATTCATTCCCGGTTGGCTGCGTTCTTTTGGCTGCTTCTCATGGCTGGTCCTGTGATGGGTGGCTGTCTTCGATTGGTTGGATAGCCTCCGGGTGGCTCTTCAATTCTTTTTGCAGTTCATTGCAGTGCATTTGGCTCATTGGCCGGTTTGTTCCTGCTCCAATAGCTGCAGGCGGTCTCGGTGCTGGGTTGCCATTGGTTTCTAGGCAGCTATCTCATTTATGACTGCAATCCTTTAATTGCTTTTCTCTTGCTGCAGTGTTCTCTCCCAATTGGTCCTCCCTTAGCTTCGCCTATCTTCTTGGTGGCTCCCTCCACGTTGAAAATTGTTTGCCGGGGATTGCTGCTGGATCCATTGGCTTGGAAATTTCTTAGCTTGCGTGCATGTATTCCTGCCGTGCATGGGTTCTTACATGGCGTCCCTGCTAATGTGTTGCTGGTTGGCTGTTCGTCCGGCTGAATTATTGCCTCTTCTTGGTTGTTGTCCCCCGGCTTGTCTTGCATCATTGGTTTAGTGCTGTTTCTCCCTCGGTCGGCACTGATAAGGCTGAGTGTGTTTGGCTTTTATGATGGCTTTCCTGCATGGAGGATGTTCATGCTTTGAGCCAATTGGTTTTGGGAGCTCATTCCTTTTTCTGTTTTCAGCTTGTATTTTGCTGATTTTCAGTTTCTGTTTCATTGGGGAAGTTTTCCCTAAGTGTTCCTTTGTACATTTTCTGTACTCTGCTGGTTCCCAGCCTGTATTGCAAGCTTGCTTGCTCTTTTTGATATAATATACTTCTTACATTTTATCAAAAAAAAAGAAAGAGCTCTCAGTCTGTCAATCCTTACTATGTCTGGACCTGGTAAGTTTCCCCGTGTTGAGTCAAATTAAGCCGCAGGCTCCACTCCTGGTGGTGCCCTTCGTCAATTCCTTTAAGTTTCAGCCTTGCGACCATACTCCCCCAGAACCCAAAAACTTTGATTTCTCATAAGGTGCTTGGCGGAGTCCTAGAAGCAACATCCGCCAATCCTGGTCGGCATCGTTTATGGTT